>JAXIVJ010010059.1:0-10000 GCA_036785665.1 Chirona hameri
CGTCTAGGCGAAGCTCTTGCGATCATACATTTTTATCACCAATCAAAATACAATATTTTAGCAAAATAAATAGCCAAAAAGTGAAGGGGCCATGCCCCCCCCCCCTGTTTCTACGTCTATGTGCCGTTGAAACTCATCCGCGTCTGTCATATTTTGTCCCGCCCGTGGCTCGTTTTTTTAATAACTAAGATCTAGAATGGACCAATGAGATCACACATGGCAATTCGGAGATAAAAATCATTGTGCGAGCACACATACGAGATTATGATGATACAAACATGTGTAGAAAGCGACCGGTGGCAAAGGCAGCCATCAGACGAGCACAATAGCATAGAGCTTTTCAAAACTAGGCTTCAAAGCGTTTTGACCACCTCTCTTAACCCGGCATTGGCTGGGGTGTCAGCCGAACGCCATTGGCTGGGGGGGGGGGGCATTTTTCGCCCTCCCCCTGGTTATCTTCCGAACCAATAACCGCAGCGAGATGCGCAAGGCAGCAATTGAAAGCGCTCAATCAGTCGCATCTACAGCATACACGACATTCTAAAAATAAGGTCACAAGTCGGGTCACGGTCAAGTCAAAGGCCAAAATTGAGATATTTGATTTTTTAGGCCATACTTTCCATCAAAGCCTTATATTGAGCCTATTATCGCACAAAGTTCTCTCAAAGGTATAATACATACCCTGCATAAGCAAAAGTGAAATTGTAAACAAAGGTCAAGGTGTAGAAAACGTTCATCAGGTCACAAAAGGTCACTATTGGCAAGAGGTCTACGAAAGTCATGCGACACATGTTTTATGGGTTATTCTACACATATAATTCGATAGTAGCAGCCATTTTCACAATCTGACATCATATAAGGTCAAGGTCAGGTCACATAGGGTCAATATTTGAAATTGATAAATTAAAATAATAAAGACATGTTTCTACACCGGTTTTGTCTCAGAAATACAGTGCTGTCATTTATTTGTTTGTATCTGGTCACTAAAAGCCAAAGAAAGCAATTTCACAATTTGACGTCATTAGTTACTCATACTTAGGGAGCCATAATTCAGTTAAAAATAAAGATATTGCGTTTAAATTTGGTATAAGTATTGTCCATATGTGAATATTCAACATATCTTCCGGGTTTTTGAAAACTTTGGAAAATGTTGATTTTGAGGGATTTTTTTTCACAAAAAAATTGGGGGTCAAACCCAAATGTTCAAAAATCCGAGATGGCCATTTGGTAGCCCTTTCCATTTTCAATCTTTTGAAGTTTTTCGATTGCATTTTGCTAAAAATATGGCATTTGTACGGCCCGCTAAAGTTTAGCTGCTTTTGTGTCAAACTCGTGTGTAGTGACGTCCCTAAATTAGCTATATCTCGGAAATTGTTCGACAAAATTTCTTCATTTTTGTACAGAAGCGTACAATTGATGTAGGAGAATGTATCTGAAGTTTCACGTTGATAGCGTTTTTGGTTTTTGATCTATTGCGAAAGTTCGTCAGGGGGAGGGGCAAAATCGCCCCCACGCAACCAATGGCGGGTTAACGGATTTTAGGAGAAGAAATTAATATTAACTCAACACAAGCCGAGCTCCTCTTCAAGTTCAGCGTAGGAGGATCTGGGATAATATTAATACCGACCATCCCAACGACCATGCTCTAGTTGTTAACATAAAAGAGAAAGTACTGGGTGTTGCACTCCACTTGTTCTTACCAGGGAGCACTACATATCTTTGACAGTCCAGTAGGGTTGCACTCAGGTGCTCGTGACCAAATAGTACTTGCTAAATACGCTATACGCGTATGACGTTCACCGCAGTGAACTCAGGGAGCATCTGATTAACACTAGTTTACCCTTTCATAAGTGCCGTGCTTGTGTTTGGGGTGTTACATGTTTTAATCAAAGAGGGCGACTACGAAGGTCATCTATGTATTTAGTAGCGCGTTTTGTATCAAACTTAAAACAGTAGCACATCCCTGCAGAGCTAAGTTGGGTTGATCATCTGTTGAGAGTATAGTTGTAGCCTCCGACGTTATGCTCCCGAACGGACTAACGATCGGCGGGTATGCGCCGACCGCCGGGAGTGACCTGCCCTCTTGTCGTCGTCAGGCGACACATTGCGAGGCACGCTCGTTCACGGCATCCCTTTTACAGCTGCCGCTGGTGAGAACCGAGCTGGGACTATTCTGTATGTATATGAACCGTCCCAGTCACTGACGACTTTGATCATGGGAATATCCACAAGGTCATTCCAAGCAGATTCGACCCAGGAAACCCCAATTTAATCCGGCACCCTTCACAGTTGCATGACACTTTCGAGCTATCCATTGGATGAAAGGAAGGGGAACCCAACATCGCGCATGCGCACTGGTGATGGGTTCAGAGTCCTCAACCAGGGTTTTCTTTGCTCGGAACCTGCTCTCGGGGCCGGGTGGCTCAGTTGGTAGAGCGTCTGACTCGGAATCCAAGGGTTCCGGGTTCGAGTCTGGCTACGGGCGCAAGTCATTCGGTTCCCCGCCCCGGAGGGGAGTGGTTCTCCTCCCCACCCGCGGCGGCATATAGCTATAGGCTGGACTACGGGGTGGGCGAGAACAACTCCCCTCCCACCCCCCCCCCCAAAAAAAAAAGAAAAAAAGAAAAAAGAAAAAAACCTGCTCCACCTTCTCATCGCCTTCCAGCCAGCCTTCGCCAGCCCTCCACCGCTTCCGGGTGCGGAACCCTGACCACGTGCGTGTGGCAGGGTTGTAGACACTTAGATAGGTAGACTTTAGATATTTTTAAGTAGGTAGATTCATTAGATACAATTTTTTATTGGCAATAGGCCTCCTCCACGGCGTAGGTCCCTCTCCACTTTTGGGCAGTTAACTTGCAGGTGCCAACACGTTCTGTCGTGTGTGGCAATTAAAGTAAATAGTTAGCCCCCATCCTATCCTCCTGAGCCACGACGATGGCTACCCCCCCCCCCCCCCCCCCCGGAACCCCGCCCCCCCCCCCCCCCCCCCCCCGACCCGCCTGACCCCCCTCCGGGGTTCTCCGGTGCGCGACCGCGTGCCCCCCTGGACGGTCCCCCTCCCAGCCCCCTTCAGGGGCCCCGCCCGCGTCCCCCCGACCCCCCTAAGGGGTCCCCCCTCCCAGCCCCCCTCAGGGGCCCCGCCCGCCCCGTCCAGGGGCCTGGTAGTCGCTGGACTCCCGTCCCCCCGACCCACCCGATCCCCCTCTGGGGTCCCCCGGTGCGCGACCACGCACTCCCCAGGCCGGTTCCACTCCCCGCCCCCCTCAGGGGCATCCCAGGAGCCGACCTGGAGCACAGCTCCCCCCGACCCCCCCCCCCCCCCCGAACGGGCCCGCTCGCCTCCTTATGTGGCGAACGGATGGACTCCCGTTCAGAACGATTAACCCGTTCACGGTCCGGCGCTGGCTGGTCGCCATCTGTGGTGGCGACGTTGACAGCGCAAAGCCCATCCGATCAGGAGCCCTCCTGATCGAGACGCTGACGTCCGAACAGAACGTCCGTCTGATGGGTCGGACAACCTTCAACGGAGCGAGGGTCGCCGTAGAAGCCCCGGCGCACCTAAACTCCGTGGAGGGTCTGGCGTGGTGCTCAGATGTGGCCACCCTCTCGGAGGACAACCTCCTCCGAGAGCTCGCACACCAAGGGGTGTGCGAGGTCACGCGCCTCTCGCCCACGAAGAAGCGACCCGATCAGCCCAACCCGCTGATTCGGCTCCGCTTCCGAGGCAAGGAGCTGCCTACCCACATCCATTGTGGGTACGTGGCTGCCCCGTCAGGGAGTGGATCCCCCCCCCCCCGGCAGTTTCAGCAGTGCTGGCACTACGGCCACCTCAAGTGGACCTGCCGGGTGCGCACCGCCACCTGTGGACGGTGCGCAGGCGAACACGGCACCGAAGGGTGCACGCGCGCAGCACGCTGCGCCACGTGCGAGCAGGCCCACCCGGTCTGGGACCGCCGGTGTAGAGCCTGGGGCCTCGCTCGCGAGGCGGAGCGCCTGAAGCGCGACGAAAGGCGCGACAGTCGGCGCCCACCGGACGCCCCGCTCTCCCCAGGTCTCGCCCCTGGCGCTTGGCCGCCCTTCCCCCTCCCGGAACCTCCCCCCCCCCCACCCAACCGGCCTCCCGCCAGACCCCCCAACCGCCAGATCCCCCTACCACCATGCCAGTCCCCAAAGGCATCTCTGGCTGACCTCGAGCGCGCCGCTGCCGCTGATCCACCGGCACCGCGCTCCCCCTCCCCAGCCGAGTCGAACATCGACTCAGGCCCCGCCTCCCCGGCCTCCGCAGCACCAGCGGAGTGCCGACTCTCGGAGGACTCCTCGGACGACTCTCTCATGAGAGCCGTCTCCAAATCAATCGCCCGCAACCCCGCCCCGCCCTCCCGCTCCAACTCCCCGCCCGCCCGCCCCTCCCCCCCCCCCCCACTCCCCTCCCCGACTCTCGGAGAGTGACACCCAATCAGGTTCATCGCGCTCCCACTCCTCCTCGCCCTCCCGCCCGGCCGCCCGCCCCCGCAGGCATACTCGAGCGACCTCCAGGCAAGGCTTGGACAGTAAAAGTAAATCTAAATGAATAATCAACAGTCAGAATTTGTCCTCCAATGGAATGTTAGATCTTTAATATCCCATTGGGGGCAATTCAAACATTACGTCTTAAATAATAATCCGTTAGTAGCCGCTGTTCAGGAAACCCATTTTATTGACGCCGACTTTAATAATTATACCTTGAAAATCGCCGGTTATAGCCTTTACACAAATAACGTAAATGCATCACCTCGCCGAGGCGGCTCGGCTTTGCTTATTTCAAACCAACTTTTGCATCATCAAATCGACCTTCAAACAACCTTAGACGCAGTCGGCGTTAATATTAAAATCGCTCAGCTAGAACTAACTCTTATCTCAATTTATTTCCGTCCTACTGAGGACATAGACATTGATTCTTTTCCCCAGCTTATTACAAATATTAACACCCCATGTCTGATTATGGGCGACTACAACGCGCATAGTCGGGCGTGGGGCTGCCTTCGGAACTCTCGCCGCGGCCAAATTATGCTGGACCTTCTGGACCGGCATAATTTGGTCTTCCTTAACGACCAATCACCCACACACGTACACCACTCAGGAGGTGAGGTGACTTACAGCGCCATTGATCTCGCCTTCGCCACACCACGCATCGCGACTCTTTTTACATTTAATGCACAATCTGACCCTCTTTTTAGCGATCATTATCCAATTCACTTAGAACTTCAAGTTCCTTCAGGACAGACAAATTTTTACTCTCTCCCTAGATGGAACCTTCGCAAAGCCGATTGGTCCTCCTTCCAAAAACACATTGACACTAGTCACCCCGCAGACTCCCAGACCGACATTAACACATTTTTAAACACTATTCTTGCATCAGCACATCAGCACATCCCACACACACACGCACACACACACAACACCACCCGAGGCAGCGTACTGCCCCGTGGTGGAACACAGAATGTCAAAGAGCTGTTGCCCTCCGGAAAAGAGCATTTCGAAAATTTCAAGCTTGTATAACTGCAGAAAACGAACACGAAGTACGGAAAACTCGCTCTTTGGCTAAAACAATCATTGACAAAGCAAAAAAAGAATCTTGGCAGGAAATCTCATCTACCTTTAATCCATTTACCTCCCTCTCAAAAATTTGGACATTAATTAAATCGTTTTCAAATAAAAGACCACCGGCATACAAAATCCCACACTTACAAATACACAACACATCTTACACGCTTCCCCTAGAGGTGGCAACACAATTTGCACAACACTACGCTAACATATCATCAACACAACAATGTACACCAACTTTTGCTAACCAACTTAACGATCAATTTCAATCTATTAGCTTTGACTCTAATAACGTAGAAATATACAACTCTCTTTTTACCAACTCAGAGTTAACGTACGCTATAGGTAAATGTGGTAAAACTTCTGTAGGGCCAGATCAAATTGACTACTCCTTCTTTAAAAACTTGACAGAGACTGGTCTCACCAACTTACTAACAGCCTTCAATACCATGTGGTTTGACGGCACTTTCCCTGAATCTTGGCATAATAGTACGCTAATTCCTATAATTAAACCTCGCAACCCTAAATCTTCTCCCGCTAGCTATCGCCCTATTTCTCTAACTAGTTGTGCATGTAAACTATTCGAACGCATGGTTAATGGACGCATCAGGACATACATTGAATCAAATAATGTACTTACCCCACACCAAAGTGGTTTTCGACCTGGTCGCTCCACTGCGGACAATTTAGTTGGTCTTATCGACTCTGTCCAGCGCGGCTTTCGAGGGAGAGAGGTCACAATTGCCCTCTTTCTTGATTTGAGAGCTGCGTTTGACAGAGTCAACAAAACCGCACTTCTAGTAAAGGTCCATAAGGCCGAAATTCGAGGTCGACTCGCCAAATTCATCCAAAACTTTTTAGAAAATAGAACTTTTAATGTAAGGTGCGGCAACACATATTCTCCAAATCAAAATCAGGACCACGGTGTCCCACAGGGATCGGTCCTCTCCCCGACCCTATTTTTAATTATGATTAACGACATTTTCAGTAATATTAACAAGATCAACAAAGGTCTCAAATTTTCAATGTACGCTGATGACCTGGCGGTGTGGTTCTCGCACCCGAGTGTCGATCAAGCCAGCAAAACGTTACAGCTAGTACTCATTGATATAAAGGTTTGGTGCGACCAATGGGGTCTGGAAGTTTCTCCAAGTAAATCTGCATCTCTAATTTTTTCAAAGAAACCTGCATATGTGGAACCCTACATTCCATTAAAATATAACAATCAAATTATCCCTTTTGTTAAATCATTCAAGTATCTGGGAATAACGCTAGACACACGTCTCTCGTTCATCCCACACTTCAATGATTTAGTGCAGAGATGTACGCGACGAATTAATATTATGAAGTAATTGGCTGGTCGAGAGTTGGGCGCGGATCGTGCCACTCTCCTCCAACTATATACTTCCCTGATACGTCCAGTACTGGACTATAACGCATTCTTATTTGATGACATATGTTCCCAACAAATTAAAAAATTGCAAACTGTCCAAAACACTGCCTTGCGCATCGTGACTGGAGCCAAACGCACCACCAACACCACAAACTTACACATCGACACAAACATTCCCACACTCTGCCGCCGACGCAAATACACATTACTTAGATTCTACGCCAGAGCAAGTTCACACCCCACACGCCCAACATTCCACATCTTAAATCACCCCGCACCCACTAGAAGACAAACACTACTACAAAAACGACACCCGCTTATCAGTCACAGAATCAGACAAACACTCACACTATTCAGCATCGCTCACATCACCACAATGCCAACACCACCACTCACATCTCACTGGCTCGACACAACACCAGACACACACCGCCTCTTCACACACAACAAAAACACAGTCACCGCATCAGAGACACTCACACTCTTCCACGAACACAAAGCACAACACAACACATACACATACATATACACAGACGGTTCACGGGGCGAAGGCCGAACCGGTGGTGCATTCTACACAAACACAGTTAGCAATAACTTTAGACTTCCCGACATAAATAGCGTATACACAGCGGAATTGTCATCCATTTTATTAAAATTAATATATGTCAGAAAAGAAAAACTTAAGGAAGTAGTCATTTGCACAGACTCGTCCGCCTCGCTCACGGCCATTTCCTCGATTAGTGACTGTAGAAACCCGATAATATTTAAAATCAGACAACTAATCAAGTATTTAAACAGTAAAAACAATAGTATTACATTCCTCTGGATCCCTGGACACGCCGGTATCCCGGGAAACGAAGAAGCCGACAGACTTGCGAAATTGAGCCTAGAATTACCTTCAATAAACCAACTTCCAAGCCCAGTATCAGACGTGTTAAATTATGTGGGATAGCGCTTTTTTGAGGCTCATAATGTATAATAGAGTCAATGAGAACCACAGCCTCATACTATGTAATATATTAATACAAAAATGAGACAAAAGAGACGACAGTTTCAGGCATGGCCCATCTTCAGGTCTGACATTTACGACACTTGTTTTTTTCAACATCATTCTAACGTTCGCAAACACTCGAACACATCTTCCTCTTTGAGAAACAATAAATGCAAAAAAAAACTCTACATAATCCACCTATATACACAATGTGCATATGTTACAGGCCTACATAACACACATTATGAACATTGCATCACCGAATGTGTGTGTGTGTGTGTGTGTGTGTGTGTGTGTGTGTGTGTGTGTGTGTGTGTGTGTGTGTGTGTGTGTGTGTGTGTGTGTGTGTGTGTGTGTGTGTGTGTGTGTGTGTGTGTGTGTGTGTGTGTGTGTGTGTGCGTGCGTGCGTGCGTGCGTGCGTGCGTGCGTGCGTGCGTGCGTGCGTGCGTGCGTGCGTGCGTGCGTGCGTGCGTGCGTGCGTGCGTGTGCGTGTGCGTGTGCGTGTGCGTGTGCGTGTGCGTGTGCGTGTGCGTGTGCGTGTGCGTGTGCGTGTGCGTGTGCGTGTGCGTGTGCGTGTGCGTGTGCGTGCGTGCGTGTGCGTGCGCGTGCGCGTGTGCGTGTGCGTGTGCGTGTGCGTGTGCGTGTGCGTGTGCGTGTGCGTGTGCGTGTGCGTGTGCGTGTGCGTGTGCGTGTGCGTGTGTGTGTGCTTGTGCGTGTGCGTGTGCGTGTGTCTGTGTCTGTGTCTGTGTCACACACGCACACGCACACGCACAAGCACACACACACACACACGCACACGCACACGCACACGCACACGCACACGCACACGCACACGCACACGCACACGCACACGCACACGCACACGCACACGCACACGCACACGCACGCACGCACACGCACACGCACACGCACACGCACACGCACACGCACACGCACACGCACACGCACACGCACACGCACGCACGCACGCACGCACGCACGCACGCACGCACGCACACACACACACACACACACACACACACACACACACACACACACACACACACACACACACACACACACACACACACACACATTCGGTGATGCAATGTTCATAATGTGTGTTATGTAGGCCTGTAACATATGCACATTGTGTATATAGGTGGATTATATAGAGTTTTTTTTTGCATTTATTGTTTCTCAAAGAGGAAGATGTGTTCGAGTGTTTGCGAACGTTAGAATGATGTTGAAAAAAACAAGTGTCGTAAATGTCAGACCTGAAGATGGGCCATGCCTGAAACTGTCGTCTCTTTTGTCTCATTTTTGTATTAATATATTACATAGTATGAGGCTGTGGTTCTTATTAACTCTATTATACATTATGAGCCTCAAAAAAGCGCTATCCCACATTATTCAAAACAAGTTTAACCAATCATCAGCGCTAATAGAAATTCTAAAAACATCTGTAAAAGACGCAAACACGCAAGAACGCATCATATTTCTCCTAGAGTGCAAGAAAGCAAGGTTAATTCCCAAATTCATCAAAAATTCAACCAAAAATGCAAGGAAGATTAGCAAGAGTGAATCTTTCCAGAACAAGGTGGATCATTTCTCCCTCTCAACATTAAAAGAAGCGATACAAGACGCATTCCGGCACCGAGCATTCTTATGGAGACATAGAGAAAGACTGAGGAAAGAGATATCTGGAAACAAACATCCGTTGGTACAATGGGCACTAGATGAAGCACAGAGACTGTTTTGGACCACAGTAGAACAGAACAGGAAGAGACTGCAACAGAAGTATCAGAAATTAATACAAGACAATCACATGCGAAACAGTAAGAACAAGTCCACAACCGGAAGAAACGGTAGCCAGAAGTCTGCAATGCCTGCTGAGCCAAACATTACATCTACAAGTGAGACTATGACAAGAGTGACAAGACAAACAAAAGAACCAGGAGATGAAGAAAGAAGCGTCGTCTCGACACCAGCTCGCAACGATGTTGCCCAGAACAATAATGCAAGTGGAAGTAGAAGAAAAGTTACATCGC
>JAXIVJ010010059.1:17500-48747 GCA_036785665.1 Chirona hameri
ACCGGACGCCCCGCCCTCCACCTCTCTCAGCCCAGGTCTCGCCCCCGGCGCTTGGCCGCCCCTCCCACCTCCCGGAACCTCCCCCCCACCCCACCGGCCTCCCGCCAGACCCCCCAACCGACAGACCCCCGACCACCACCCCAGCTCCCCGAGGCATCTCTGTCGGACCTCGAAGGCTCCGTTGCCGCTGATCCACCGGCACCGCGCTCCCCAGCCCAACCAGCCGAGTCGAACACCGACTCAGGCCCCGCCTCCCCGGCCTCCTCAGCACCAGCGGAGAGCCGATTCTCGGAGGACCTCCCCTCCTCGGACGACTCTCTCATGAGAGCCGTCTCCCGGAAAGTCGCCCGCAACCCCGCCCAGTCGCCGCCCTCCCGCCCCAGCTCTCCGCCCGCCCGCCCCAGCTCCCCGCCCGCCCGCTCCCCCCTCCCCCTCCCCGTCTCCCTGAAGAGAGTCCGACCCTCTCCCCGCCATCCCTCCCCTCCCCCCACCCTCCTTCCCAGCTCCCTCGCCCTATAAGACAGGAGAGCCCCTCCCGCCCCAGCTCCTCTGAATGTAACCGCTACTGCCGCAATTTGAGACGGTTCAACAAGAAAAAATAAATCACCTCCAATAAAATACTTCATTAAGTTATTTCTGACTAACTGTTAAATCGCGCTGCTGCTGACGTGGGAGTTGCGTGTTGACTGCCGGTGTCTTGTTGCGGGGGCCCCCTGCTGGATCTCGGCCGCGCGGCGAAGGGTTCTTTTCGTTGCGTGGCTGATTTGGCGGGGGATTTCTGCGATGGGACGCTGATGGTTGATGTGCGGTTTTGCGTTGGCGGCGGCATGATTCCCTGCCAAACCAGTCAGAAATAATTTTCTGACTAACTGTTAAATCATGTTGCTGCTGACGTGGGAGTTGCGTGTTGGCTGCCGGTGTCTTGTTGCGGGGGCCCCCTGCTGGATCTCGGCTGCGCGGCGAAGGGTTCTATTCGTTGCGTGGCTGATTTGGCTGGGGATTGCTGCGATGGGACGCCGATGGTAGATGTGCGGTTTTGCGTTGGCGGCGGCATGATTCCCTGCCAAACCAGTCGCGTAACGAAAGGTTCCATTGGAATTCGTTGTTCACTTCTTAACGTAACGCTCCTCCCAACCCTCCTCCCCCCTTTACTCCGCTCTTCCCAGAGCCTTCTAATTGTACACCCGCCCATGATCACAGATGCCGATGCTGCGCTGCGGCGCGGTGGCCGCTGCGCTGCGGTGCAGTCTCCACTGTGCTGCGGTGCAGTATCCACCCCGCCAATGCACTGCGGTGCAGTATTCGCATTTTGTTACCAGATCCCGACGCTGCGCTGCGGCGCGGTGGCCGCTGCGCTGCGGTGCGGTGTCCGCTGCGCTGCGGTGCAGTATGTTAAAACATGTTGCTGCCGACGCGGGGTTGCGTGTTGGCTGCCGGTGTCTTGTTGCGGGGGCCCCCTGCTGGATCTCGGCCGCGCGGCGAAGGGTTCTATTCGTTGCGTGGCTGATTTGGAGGGGGATTTCTGCGATGGGACGCCGATGGTAGATGTGCGGTTTTGCGTTGGCGGCGGCATGATTCCCTGCCAAATCAGTCGCGCAACGAAAGGTTCCATTGGAATTCGTTGTTCATTTCTTAACGTAATGCTCCTCCCAACCCTCATCTCCCCTCTACTCCGCTCTTGCCAAAGCCGAGTAGTTGAACACCCGCCCCTGATAACAGATGCCGATGCTGCGCTGCGGTGCGGTGGCCGCTGCGGTGCGGTGCTCACTCCACTGCGCTGCGGTGTGGTGTCCGCTGCGCTGCGGTGCAGTATGTTAAATCATATTGCTGCCGACGTGGGGTTGCGCTTTGGCTGCCGTTTTTTTTCCGGAACGGCCTATAGCCATTTTCCGGGGAGGGGCAATGACCTCTGGCAATGTGCCAGGCAAAAAACTACGTTAACCGGCTTATGTGACCCGGAGCAAACTAGGGACTAGGGCAGCTACTTTACGTTACTAATTACGTTAACCGGTTTATTTGTACCCGGAACATTTATTTGTTCAAAGTAAATATAATATCTAACATTACGTTAAGTATTTCGTTCAAGGTCAAAAATAAGTAAAACACGAGATTATTACATACACTTGAACAGTGTCAGTGTTGGTGGAGCCGTGGGGTGCCGTCATTGCAACAGCGGGAGACTGTTGCCAGTCTCCCTAGCTCCGGCGCCTCGGCGAGACCTGGTTGTGGGGTGTGTTTAGCTGGGCGAAAAGTCCTGAATAATAAAAAACCCAGCGTCTATATCAAAGGGGAAAAACCTGCGCGGTGGGCCAAAAATGCGCAAGGCAAAAAACCCCTGTTATATTTGTTTAGCTAAACGTGTTTGGTAGAGATAATCTAAGAGGGGACCTATCAATACAAGATAACTATCACCTAACAGTGTAAAAAAGGATTGACAGGGTGGATACTGCACCGCAGCGCAGTGGACACTGCACCGCAGCGCAGCAGCCACCGCACCGCGGCGCAGCATCGGCGTGTAACCTGGTTTGGCAGGGAATCATGCCGCCGCCAACGCAAAATCGCACATCAGCCATCGGCGTCCCATCGCAGAAATCCCCGCCAAATCAGCCACGTCACGAACAGCCAAAGCACTAAACCATTCGCCGCGCGGCCGAGATCCAGCAGGGGGCCCCCGCAACAACACACCGGCAGCTGACCCGCAACCCCACGTCGGCAGCAACATGATTTAGTATACTGCACCGCAGCGCAGCGAACACCACACCGCAGCGCAGTGGAGTGAGCACCGCACCGCAGCGCAGCGGCCACCACACCGCAGCGCAGCATCGGCATATGTTATCAGGGGCGGGTGTTCAACTACTCGGCTTTGGCAAGAGCGGAGCAGAGGGGAGAGGAGGGTTGGGAGGAGCATTACGTTAAGAGATGAACAACGAATTCCAATGGAACCTTTCGTTGCGCGACTGATTTGGCAGGGAATCATGCCGCCGCCAACGCAAGACCGCACATCTACCATCGGCGTCCCATCGCAGAAATCCCCCGCCAAATCAGCCACGCAACGAATTTCGCCGCGCGGCCGAGATCCAGCAGGGGGCCCCCGTAACAAGACACCGGCAGCCAACACGTAACCCCACGTCGGCAGCAGCGTGATTTTAACATAATTTAACATGCTGCACCGCAGCGCAGCGGACACTGCACCGCAGCGCAGCAGCCACCGCACCGCGGCGCAGCATCGGCGTGTGATCTGGTTTGGCAGGGAATCATGCCGCCGCCAACGCAAAATCGCACATCAGCCATCGGCGTCCCATCGCAGAAATCCCCCGCCAAATCAGCCACGTCACGAACAGCACCGGCCATTCGCCGCGCGGCCGAGATCCAGCAGGGGGCCCCCGCAACAAGACACCGGCAGCCAACCCGCAACTCCCGCGTCAGCAGTAACCTGATTTAACAGTTAGTCAGGAAGTTATTTCTGACTGGTTTGGCAGGGAATCATGCCGCCGCCAACGCAAAACCGCACATCAACCATCGGCGTCCCATCGCAGAAATCCCCCGCCAAATCAGCCACGCAACGAACAGCCAAGCCATAACCATTCGCCGCGCTACCAATCCAGCAGGGGGCCCCCGCGACAAGACACCGGCAGCCAACACACAACTCCCACGTCAGCAGCAGCACGATTTAACAGTTAGTCAGAAATAACTTAATGAAGTATTTGTTGGAGGTGATTTATTGTTTCTTGTTCAACCGTCTCAAATTGCGGCGGTAGCGGTTACTTTCAGGGGGCTGGGGGGGGGAGGGGCTACGAGGGAGCTAGAAAGGAGGGTGGGGGGAGGGGATGGATGGCGGGGAGAGGCGGGCGGGCGGGGCGCTGGGGCGGGCGGGCGGGGAGCTGGGGCGGGAGGGCGGGGACTGGGCGGGGTTGCGGGCGACTTTCCGGGAGACGGCTCTCATGAGAGAGTCGTCCGAGGGGAGGTCCTCCGAGAATCGGCTCTCCGCTGGTGCTGGGGAGGCCGGGGAGGCGGGGCCTGAGTCGGTGTTCGACTCGGCTGGTTGGGCTGGGGAGCGCGGTGCCGGTGGATCAGCGGCAACGGCGCCTTCAAGGTCCGACAGAGATGCCTCGGGGAGCTGGGGTGGTGGTCGGGGGGTCTGTCGGTTGGGGGGTCTGGCGGGAGGCCGGTGGGGTGGGGGGGAGGTTCCGGGAGGTGGGAGGGGCGGCCAAGCGCCAAGGCGAGACCTGGGCTGAGAGAGGTGGAGGGCGGGGCGTCCGGTGGGCGCCGACTGTCGCCGCGCTTCAAGCGCTCTGTCTCTCGAGCGAGACCCCAGGCCAAACACCGGCGGTCCCAGGCCGGGTGGGCCTGGTCGCACGAGGCGCAGCGTGCTGCGCGCGTGCACCCTTCGGTGCCGTGCTCGCCGGCGCACCGACCACAGGTGGCGGTGCGCACCCGGCAGGTCCACTTGAGGTGGCCGTAGTGCCAGCACTGCTGACACTGCCGGGGGGCGGGATCCACTCCCTGACGGGGGCAGCCACGTACCCACAGTGGATGTGGGTCGGCAGCTCCTTGCCTCGGAAGCGGAGCCGAATCAGCGGGTTGGGCTGATCGGGTCGCCGCTTCGATGGCGACAGGCGAGTCACCTCGCACACCCCTTGGTGTGCGAGTTCCCGGAGGAGATCGTCCTCCGAGAGCTCGGCCACGTCTGGGCACCATGCCAGACCCTCCACGGAGTTGAGGTGCGCCGGGGCCTCCACGGCGACCCTCACTCCGATGAAGGTGGTCCGTCCCATGACACTGACGTTCTGTTGGGACGTCAGTGTCTCGATCAGGAGTGCTCCCGATCGAATGGGTTTGGCGCTGGCTACGTCGCCACAGATGGCGACCAGCCAGCGCCGGACCTGGAACGGGTTGACATTCCTAAATGGAATGCCATCCGCTCGCCACATAAGGAGGAAAGCGGGCCCGTCCGGGGGGGTGGGGTCGGGGGAGCCGTGCTCCGGGTCGGACCCTGGGAGGCCCCTGAGGGGAGCGGGGAGTGGATCCGACCGGGGAGGTGCGACGTCGCGCACCGGGGGGGGGACCCCAGAGGGGGGTCGGAGGGTCGGGGGGACGGAGGGGCGGAGGGGCGGGGGGGGGGGGGGGTGGGTCGGGGGGTCGGGGGGACGGAGGGGCGGAGGGGCGGGGGGGGGGGGGGTGGGTCGGGGGGATGGGAGTCCGGCAACGGCCGGGCCCCTGGACGGGGGGGCTGGGAGGGGGACTGGGAGGGGGACTGAGCGGCGGGCGGGGGGCCCCAGTCCGACGGCGATATGGCCGGGTCGGGTCGGGGAGATGGTCGCCACCGGTCCACCACAGCATGGTGGGCGGGTCGGGAAGGCGGGGGGGACCGTCCAGGGGGGAACGCGGACGCGCTCCGGGGAACCCCGGAGGGGGGTCGTAGGGGCGGCGGGGCGGGGGGGTCGCCATGACCGGAGGATTGAGGGGAAAGTTTAATGAACAACCTAAATTACGTTAACGTGGCACACACGGCAGAACGTGTTGCGAGCTGCAATTAATCTAAAGAATGAAGCGGGTTCTCTACCTTGCAAATTGTGGAAATTACGTTACCTACTTAAAAATATCTAAGGGCTACCTATCTAAGGGTCTAACGACCCTGCCACAAGCACGTGGACAGGGTCCCGCACCCGGAAGCGGTGGAGGGCTGGTGAAGTCTGGCTGGAAGTCGTCAGTGGTCCGATGTCGTTGAGATCGATGTTGGCTGCCGGTGTCTTGTTGCGGGGGCCCCCTGCTGGATCGGCCGCGCGGCGAGGGGTTCTGTGCGTGGCTGTTCGTGACGTGGCTGATTTGGCGGGGGATTTCTGCGATGGGACGCCGATGGTAGATGAGCGGTTTTGCGTTGGCGGCAGATTGATGAACACCCGCCCCTGATCACAGAAGCCGATGCTGCGCTGCGGTGCGGTGGCCGCTGCGCTGCGGTGCGGTGCTCACTCCACTGCGCTGCGGTGCGGTGTCCGCTGCGCTGCGGTGCAGTATCCACCCCGTCAAACTGTTTTACACTGTTAGGTGATAGTTATCCTGAATTGATAGGTCCCCTCTTAGATTATCTCTACCAAACACGTTTAGCTAAACAAATATAACAGGGATTTTTGGCCTTGCGCATTTTTGGCCCACCGCGCAGGTTTTTTTCCCTTTGCCTTAGACGCTGGGTTTTGTATTATTCAGGACTTTTCGCCCAGCTAAATACACCCCACAACCAGGTCTCGCCGAGGCGCCGGAGCCAGGGAGACTGGCAACAGTCTCCCGTTGTTGCAATGACGGCACCCCCACGGCTCCACCAACACTGACACTGTTCAAGTGTATGTAATACAAATATGTATGCATGTGTGTCTCGTGTTTTACTTATCTTTGACCTTGAACGAAATACTTAACGTAATGCTAGATATTATATTTGACCTTGAACGAAATACTTAACGTAATGTTAGATATTATATTTACTTTGAACAAATAATTTTTCCGGGTACAAATATACCGGTTAACGTAATTAGTAACGTAAAATAGCTGCCCTAGTCCCTAGTTTGCTCCGGGTCACATAAACCGGTTAACGTAGTTTTTTGCCTGGCAAATTGCCAGAGGTCATTGCCCCTCCCCGGAAAATGGTTATAGGCCGTTCCGGGGAAAAAAACCTGTTCATCCTCTCTTCGACATCGGACCTTGGACGCCTACCAGCCAGCCTGCTCCAGCCCTCCACCGCTTCCGGGTGCGGAACCCTGTCCACGTGCGTGTGGCAGGGTTGTAGACCCTTATATAGGTAGCCCTTATATATTTTTAAGTAGGTAGTTTCATTAGCTACAAATTTGTTTTATTGGCAGTAGGCCTCCTCCACGGCTTAGGTCCCCTCCAGTCTTGGAAGTTAATTTGCAGTTGGCAACACGTTCTGCCGTGTGGGCCAAATTTAACGTAGTTCTCTCCAACACCTCTCCCCTGGTCATGGCGACCCCCCCCCCCCCCCGCCCCTCCGTCCCCCCGACCCTCCCGACCCCCCTCTGGGGTCTCTCGGCGCGCGACCGCGTGCCCCCCTGGACGGTCCCCCTCCCAGCCCCTCTCAGGGGCCCCGTCCGCCCCGTCCAGGGGCCTGGCTCTCGCCGGACTCCCGTCCCCCCGACCCTCCCGACCCCCCTCAGGGGTCCCCCCTCCCAGCCCCCCTCAGGGGCCCCGCCCGCCCCGTCCAGGGGCCTGGCTCTCGCCGTCCTCCCGACCCTCCCGACCCCCCTCAGGGGTCCCCCCTCCCAGCCCCCCTCAGGGGCCCCGCCCACCCCGTCCAGGGGCCTGGCTCTCGCCGTCCCCCCGACCCTCCCGACCCCCCTCAGGGGTCCCCCTCCCGTACCGGCGCGCGCCCCCGATCCCCCGGCTCCCATCAGGAGCCCCGCCCCGACCGTCCCGGTGCCTGGCTCCCGCCAGACACCTCTCCTCCCGACGGACCGGCTCTCCTCCTCATCCAGAGGCTGGACGGGGAAGCTTCTGCCACGCGAACCCCTTCGCGATCCGCCGCCGGCTGGTCACCCTCTGCGGAGAGGTGGCTTCCGCCAAACCCATCCGCAACGGGGTCTGCTGGTACAGACACTGTCTGACCAGCAGACCGACTGGCTGACAGGCCTAACGTCCTTTCTTGACGTGGCCTGTGAGGTGTCCGCCCCTGACAGGATGAACTCCTGCCAGGGGTACATCTACTGCCACGACGTGAACGGCCTTACCGTGGCTGTGCTCCTGCAGGAGCTTGTGACCCAAGGGGTCACGGAGGTCGTACGGATGAGGTCCCAGAAGCCGGGACCGAATCCGATGGTCAAGCTCCGGTTCCGGGGGCTTGACCTGCCTGAGCAGATTTACTGTGGCTACATCAGAGCCGCAGTAAAAGAGTGGACTCCGGGGCCCCAGCAGTGCCGATACTGCTGGCGCTTCGGCCACCATCAGCAGGCCTGCCACGCCCGTCTCCCCACCTGCTTTTTTTCCCCCGGAACGGCCAATAGCTATTTTCCGGGGAGGGGCAATGACCTCTGGCAATTTGCCAGGCAAAAAACTACGTTAACCGGCTTATGTGGACCCGGAGCAAACTAGGGACTAGGGTAGCTATTTTACGTTACTAATTACGTTAACCGGTTTATGTGTACCCGGACAATTTATTGTTCAAAGTAAATATAATATCTAACATTACGTTAAGTATTTCGTTCAAGGTCAAATATAATATCTAGCATTACGTTAAGTATTTCGTTCAAGGTCAAAAATAAGTAAAACACGAGACACACATACATACATATTTTTATTACATACACTTGAACAGTGTCAGTGGTGGTGGAGCCGTGGGGGTGCCGTCATTGCAACAACGGGAGACTGTTGCCAGTCTCCCTGGCTCCGGCTCCTCGGCGAGACCTGGTTGTGGGGTGTATTTAGCTGGGCGAAAAGTCCTGAATAATACAAAACCCAGCGTCTAAGGCAAAGGGAAAAAACCTGCGAGGTGGGCCAAAAATGCGCAAGGCCAAAAATCCCTGTTATATTTGTTTAGCTAAACATGTTTGGTAGAGATAATCTAAGAGGGGACCTATCAATTCAGGATAACTATCACCTAACAGTGTAAAACAGTTTGACGGGGTGGATACTGCACCGCAGCGCAGTGGAGTGGGCACCGCACCGCAGCGCAGCGGCCACCGCACCGCAGCGCAGCATCGGCATCTGTGATCAGGGGCGTGTGTTCATCAATCCGCCGCCAACGCAAAACCGCTCATCAACCATCGGCGTCCCATCGCAGAAATCCCCCGCCAAATCAGCCACGCAACGAACAGCCACGCACAGAACCCTTCGCCGCGCGGCCGAACCAGCAGGGGGCCCCCGCAACAAGACACCGGCAGCCAACACGCAACCCCACGTCGGCAGCAACATGATTTAACATACTGCACCGCAGCGCAGCAGACACCACACCGCAGCGCAGTGGAGTGAGCACCGCACCGCAGCGCAGCGGCCACCGCACTGCAGCGCAACATCGGTATCTGTTATCGGGGGCGGGTGTTCAACTACTCGGCTTTGGCAAGAGCGGAGTAGAGGGGAGAGGAGGGTTGGGAGGAGCATTACGTTAAGAAATGAACAACGAATTCCAATGGAACCTTTTGTTGCGCGACTGATTTGGCAGGGAGTCATGCCGCCGCCAACGCAAAACCGCACATCAACCATCGGCGTCCCATCGCAGAAATCCCACGCCAAATCAGCCACGCAACGAATAGAACCCTTCGCCGCGCGGCCGATCCAGCAGGGGACCCCCGCAACAAGACACCGGCAGCCAACACGCAACCCCACGTCGGCAGCAACGTGATTTAACATAATTTAACATGCTGCACCGCAGCGCAGCGGACACTGCACCGCAGCGCAGCAGTCACCGCACCGCGGCGCAGCATCGGCGTGTGATCTGGGAGGGTGTTCAATTACTCGGCTCTGTCAAGAGCGGAGTAAAGGGGAGAGGAGGGTTGGGAGGAGCGTTACGTTAAGAAATGAACAACGAATTCCAATGAAACCTTTCGTTGCGCGACCAATTTGGCAGGGAATCATGCCGCCGCCAACGCAAAATCGCACATCAACCATCGGCGTCCCATCGCAGAAATCCCCCGCCAAATCAGCCTCGCAACGAATAGAACCCTTCGTCGCGCGGCCGATCCAGCAGGGGACCCCCGCAACAAAACACCGGCAGCCAACACGCAGCCCCCACGTCAGCAGCAACATGGTTTAACAGAGAGTCAAAAATAACTTAATGAAGTATTTTATTTTGTGAATTGTCTTAAGTTGCGGCGGTAGCGGTTTCGCTCAGAAGAGTTGGGGGGGGAGGCACTCTCCCGTCTCTTTGGCCTCTTCGACCTTGAAGGCTTGTCAGGGCGGGGGAGTGGCCGGGGTGGGAGGGAGGGGGTCGGACTCTCTTCAGGGAGACGGGGAGGGGGAGCGGGGAGCGGGCGGGCGGGGAGCTGGGGCGGGAGGTCGGGGACTGGGCGGGGTTGCGGGCGACTTTCCGGGAGACGGCTCTCATGAGAGAGTCGTCCGAGGAGGGGAGGTCCTCCGAGAATCGGCTCTCCGCTGGTGCTGAGGAGGCCGGGGAGGCGGGGCCTGAGTCGGTGTTCGACTCGGCTGGTAGGGCTGGGGAGCGCGGTGCCGGTGGATCAGCGGCAACGGCGCCTTCGAGGTCCGACAGAGATACCTCGGGGAGCTGGGGTGGTGGTCGGGGGGTCTGTCGGTTGGGGGGTCTGGCGGGAGGCCGGTGGGGTGGGGGGAGGTTTCGGGAGGGGGAGGGGCGGCCAAGCGCCGGGGGCGAGACCTGGGCTGAGAGAGGAGGAGGGCGGGGCGTCCGGTGGGCGCCGACTGTCGCCACGCTTCAAGCGCTCCGCCTCGCGAGCGAGGCCCCAGGCCCTACACCGGCGGTCCCAGGCCGGGTGGGCCTGGTCGCACGTGGCGCAGCGTGCTGCGCGCGTGCACCCTTCAGTGCCGTGCTCGCCAGCTCACCGACCACAGGTGGCGTTGCGCACCCGGCAGGTCCACTTGAGGTGGCCGTAGTGTCAGCACTGCTGACACTGCCGGGGGGGGGGGCGGGGGCGGGATCCACTCCCTGACGGGGGCAGCCACGTACCCACAGTGGATGTGGGTAGGCAGCTCCTTGCCTCGGAAGCGGAGCCGAATCAGCGGGTTGGGCTGATCGGGTCACCACTTCGATGGCGACAGGCGAGTCACCTCGCACACCCCTTGGTGTGCGAGTTCCCGGAGGAGGTCGTCCTCCGAGAGCTCGGCCACGTCTGGGCACCATGCCAGACCCTCCACGGAGTTGAGGTGCGCCGGGGCCTCCACGGCGACCTTCACTCCGATGAAGGTGGTCCGTCCCATGACACTGACGTTCTGTTGGGACGTCAGTGTCTCGATCAGGAGTGCTCCTGACCGAATGGGTTTTGCGCTGGCTACGTCGCCACAGATGGCGACCAGCCAGCGCCGGACCAGGAACGGGTTGACATTCCTAAATGGAATGCCATCCGCTCGCCACATAAGGAGGCAAGCGGGCCCGTCGGGGGGGGGGGGGGTCGGGGGGGGGGGGGGGGGGGGGAGCCGTGCTCCGGGTCGGACCCTGGGAGGCCCCTGAGGGGAGCGGGGAGTGGATCCGACCGGGGAGGTGCGACGTCGCGCACCGGGGGGACCCCAGAGGGGGGTCGGGCGGGTCGGGGGGACGGAGGGGCGGGGGGTCGCCATGACCGGAGGAAGGAGGGGAAAGTTAAAACAGGAACCTAAGTTTTACGTTAATTTGCCATACACGACAGAACGTGTTGGCAACTGCAACTGCAAGTTAACTCAAAGACTGGAGGGGAACTAGACCGTGGAGGAGGCCTATTGCCAATCTAATGATTCTGCCTACTTAAAAATATCTAAGAGGCTACCTATCTAAGGGTCTAACGACCCTGCCACGTGCACGTGGACAGGGTCCCGCACCCGGAAGCGGTGGAGGGCTGGAGAAGGCTGTCTGGAAGGCGTCCGTGGTCCGATGTCGATGAAAGGATGTGCCCCCACCTGCTTCTTTTTTTCTCTTTTTTTCCCGGACCGGCCTATAGCCATTTTCCGGGGTGGGGAAATTACTTCTGGCAATTTGCCAGGGAAAGAGGTACGTTAACCGGTTTATGCGACCCGGAGCTTGCTAGGGAGTAGGGTATCTATTTTACGTTAATGAAGTGTTCAAAGTAAATATAATATATAGCCTTACGTTAAGTATTTCGTTCAAGGTCAAAACTAAGTAAAACACGAGCCACACGTACATACACATTTTATTACATACACTGATGAACACACATACACTTGTACACAATGTCAGTGTTGATGGAGCCGGGGTGCCATCATTGCCACAGCGGAAGACTGCTGCCAGTCTCCCTGGCTCCGGCGTCCCGGCGAAACCTGGTTGTGGGTTGTGTTTAGCTGGGAGAAAAGTCCTGAATAATACAAAACCCAGCGTCTAATGCAAAGGGGAAAAAACCTGCGCGGAGAGCCAAAATTGCGCTAGGCCAAAAAACCCTGTTATATTTGCTTAACTAGTCGTGTTTGGTAGAGAAAATCGAAGAGGAGGCTTGTCAGTTCGGGATAAATATCACCTAACAGTGTTTGGAGATTTAATGTGATGCGGTTTTGTTGTGTGTAATTAATAATGTTCTGACGTTTGGCGTTGTGTACTGGGCAAGTAATAAGTAAGTGCTTAATTGTGTAGCGCGGATAACCTGGGCAATGTTGGCAATTTGGTGGCGGGAGATTCTCCATAATATAATAATGAGTAATTTTTGTATGACCGAGGCGAAGGCGTGCTAATACTATTTCTTTTTCTCTACAATTCTGGTGACTAGATATAAAATGTTGAACTTTCGGCTTAATCGGATAGAGATGAAAATGCGGAGCGGCGTCCCACTCGCGCTGGCGCAATATGTTAAGTTGAGAATTAATATAATTTAAAACGTCTGTTACTGGACTTGGTAAATTATTTTCTGAAGGTAATTCTAGGCTCAATTTCGCTAGTCTGTCGGCTTCCTCGTTTCCCGGGATACCGGCGTCCCCTGGGATCCAGAGGAATTTAATACTACTGTTTTTACTGTTTAAATACTTGATTAGCTGTCTAATTTTAAATACTATCGGATTTCTACAGTCACTAATCGAGGAAATGGCAGAGAGCGAGGCAGACGAGTCTGTGCAAATATTTACTTCCTTAAGTTTTTCTTTTCTGACATATATTAACGTTAATAAAATGGATGACAATTCCGCTGTGTATACACTATTTATGTCCGGAAGTCTAAAGCTGTTGCTAACTGTGTTTGTGTTTGTGAAGAATGCACCACCGGTTCGGCCGTCGCCACGTGAGCCGTCTGTGTATATGTATGTGTAAGTGTTGTGTTGGGCTTTGTGTTCGTGGAAGAGTGAGTGTGTCTCTGCCGCCGTGACTGTGTTTTTGTTATGTGTGAAGAGGCGGTGTGTGTCTGGTGTTGTGTCGAGCCAGTGAGGTGTGAGAGGTGGCGTTGGCATTGTGTTGATGTGTGGAATGTTGAATAGTGCGAGAGTTTGTCTGATTCTGTGACTGATGAGTGGGTGTCGTTTTTGTAGTAGTGTTTGTCGTCTTGTGGGTGCGGGGTGGTTTAAGATGTGGAATGTTGGGCGTGTAGGGTGTGAGCTTGCTCTAGCGTAGTATCTGAGTAGTGTGTATTTGCGTCGGCGGCGGAGTGTGGGGATGTTTGTGTCGATGTGTAAGTTTGTGGTGTTAGTGGTGCGACAGGCCCCAGTCACGATCCGCAAGGCAGTGTTCTGGACAGTTTGCAGTTTTTAACTTGTTTAGAACATATATTATCGAATAAGAATGCGTTATATTCCAGGATTGGACGTAGTAGGGAAGTATATAACTGGAGGAGAGTGGTACGGTCTGCGCCCCACTCTCGTCCAGCCAATGACTTCATAATGTTAATTCGTCGTGTACATCTCTGCACTAAATCATTAAAGTGTGGAATGAACGAGAAAGGAGTGTCTAACGTTATTCCCAGGTACTTGAATGATTTGACGAAAGGGATATTTTGATTGATATATTTCAATGGAATGTAGGGTGCAGGTTTTTTCAGGTTTTTGCAGGTTTTTTCGCAAAAAATTAGGGATGCCGATTTACTTGGTCAAATTTCAAGACCCCATTGGTCGCACCATACCTTTATATCGATATGTACTAGTTGTAAAATTTTACTGGCTTGATCGACGCTGGGGTGGGAGAACCACACCGCCAGATCATCCGCATACATTGAAAATTGGAGACCTTTGTCGATCTTATTAATATTACTGAAAATGTCGTTAATCATTATTAAAAATAGGGTTGGGGAGAGGACCGATCCCTGTGGGACACCGTGGTCCTGATTTTGATTTGGAGAATATGTGTTGCCGCACCTTACATTAAAAGTTCTGTTTTCTAAAAAGTTTTTGATAAATTTGGCGAGTCGACCTCGAATTCCGGCCTTATGGACCTTTACTAGAAGTGCAGTCTTATTGACTCTGTCAAACGCAGCTCTCAAATCAAGGAAGAGGGCAACTGTGACCTCTCTCTCTCTCGAAAGCCGCGCTGGACAGAGTCGATAAGACCAACTAAATTGTCCGCAGTGGATCGACCTGGTCGAAAACCACTTTGGTATGGGGAAAGTAAATGGTTTGATTCAATATGTGTCCTGATACGTCCATTAACCATGCGTTCGAATAGTTTACATGCGCAACTAGTTAGAGAAATAGGGCGATAGCTAGCGGGAGAAGATTTAGGTTTGCGAGGTTTAAGTATAGGAATTAGCGTACTACTATGCCAAGATTCAGGGAAAGTGCCGTCAAACCACATGGTATTGAAAGCTGCTAGTAAGTTAGTGAGACCAGTCTCCGTCAAATTTTTAAAGAAGGAGTAGTCAATTTGATCTGGCCCTACGGAAGTTTTACCACATTTACTAATAGCGTATGTTAACTCGGAGTTGGTGAAAAGAGAGTTATAGATTTCTACGTTGTCAGAGTCAAAGTTAAGAGATTGAAATTGATCGTTAAGTTGGTTAGTAAAAGTTGGTGTACATTGTTGTGTTGATGATATGTTAGCGTAGTGTTGGGCAAATTGTGTTGCCACCTCTAGGGAAAGCGTGTTAGATGTGTTGTGTATTTGTAAGTGTGGGATTTTGTATGCCGGTGGTCTTTTGTTTGAAAATGATCTAATTAATGTCCACATTTTTGAAAGGGAGGTAAATCGATTAAGGTAGATGAGAATTCCTGCCAATATTCTTTTTTTGCTTTGTTAATGATTGCTTTTGCCTGAGAGCGGGCCCTCCGTACTTCGTTTTCGTTATCTGCGGTAATATGCGCTTGAAATTTTATAAATGCTCTTTTCCGGAGGGCAACCGCTCTCTGGCATTCTGTGTTCCACCACGGGGCAGTACGCTGTCGCGGGTGGTGTTGTGTGTTTGTGTGTGTGTGTTTGTGTGTGTGTGTGTGTGTGTGTGTGTGTGTGTGTGTGTGTGTGTGGGATGTGTTGGTGAGCTGATGCGAGAATAGTGTTTAAAAATGTGTTAATGTCGGTCTGGGAGTCTACGGGGTGACTAATGTAAATGAGTTTCTGAAAGGAGGACCAGTCTGCTTTGCGAATGTTCCATCTAGGCAGGGAGTAAAAATTTGTTTGTCCTGAAGGGACTTGTAATTCTAAGTGAATTGGGAAATGATCGCTAAAAAGAGGATCAGATTGTACATTAAATGTGAAAAGTGTCGCGATGCGTGGTGTGGTGAAGGCGAGGTCAATGGCGCTGTAAGTCACCTCGCCTCCTGAGTGGTGTATGTGTGTGGGGGATTGGTCGTAAAGAAATACCAAATTATGCCGGTCCAGTAGGTCCAGCACAATTTGACCTCTACGGGTGTCCAAGCGGCAACCCCATGTCCGGCTATGAGCGTTGAAATCGCCCATAATCAAACACGGGGTGTTAATATTTGAAATAAGCTGGGAAAAAGAGTCAATGTCTAAGTCCTCGGTGGGACGAAAATAAATAGAAATTAAAGTAATTTCTAGCTGAGCGATTTTAATATTGACGCCGACTGCGTCTAAGGTTGTTTTAAGTTCTATTTGGTGATGCAAAAGGTTATTTGAGATGACCAAGGCCGAGCCGCCTCGGCGTGGCTTTGTATTTACGTTATGCGTATATATACTGTAACCTGGGATTTTGAAGGTGTATTTAATAAAGTCGGCGTCAATGAAGTGGGTTTCCTGAACGGCGGCTGCTAACGGATTGTTATTCAATATATAGTGTTTGAATTGCCCCCAGTGAGACATCAGAGATCTAGTGTTCCACTGGAGGACAAATTCAGAATGGGAGGAAGCCATAATTATTTTTTACTGTCCAGAACGCGCCTCACTGCGGCCCTGGTGCGGCGGTGTTTGCCGAGAGCTGGGGATGGTTGTGGGATTTGAGTCGGTGGGTTGCATTTGCCATGCTGCCCGGCCGCGGGCGGCGTGTCGGCGGAACTTCCGGAGGAGCTTCCGTCCGACACGTCATCATTGCTGTGGTACAGCTCCGAGCCGTACCCGCCGCTGGCTAGCGATGGAGGACTTTGGGTGGGGGGGGGGGGGGGTCGGAGTATAGGGAGGATTCCGGAGAGGATGGTGGTTTGACCGCGTTGGAGGGCGGACCGGTCTCGTTGGGCAACTGCGCGTACAGCGGCGACGGTTTTTTATTTTATTTTTTATATATACTACCCGGACCGGCCTATAGCCATTTCCCGGGTTTGGGAAATTACTTCTGGCAATTTGCCAGGCAAAGAGTTACGTTAATCGGTTTATGTGGACCCGAGCAAGCAAAGGAATAGGGTAGCTATTTTACGTTAATTAATTACGTTAACCGGTTTATGTAGACCCGGAAAATTTACTGTTCAAGTAAATATAATATCTAACATTCCGTTAAGTATTTCGTTCAAGGTCAAATATAATATCTATCATTACGTTAAGTATTTCGTTCAAGGTCAAAAATAAGTCAAACACGAGACACACATGCATACATATTTTTATTACAATACACCTGTACAATGTCAGAGTTGATGGAGCCGTGGGGGTGCCGTCATTGCCACAACGGGAGACTGTTGCCAGTCTTCCTGGCTCAGGCGCCTCGGCGAGACCTGGTTGTGGGGTGTATTTAGCTGGGCGAAAAGTCCTGAATAATAAAAAACCCAGCGTCTAAGGCAAAGGGGAAAAAACCTGCGCGGTGGGCCAAAAATGCGCAAGGCCAAAAACCCCTGTCATATTTGATTAGCTAAATGTGTTGGGTAGAGATAATCTAAGAGGAGACCTATCAATTCAGGATAACTATCACCTAACAGTGTTTGAAGATTTAATGTGATGCCATTTTGTTGTGTGTAATTAATAATGTTCTGTCGTTCATCGTTGTGTACTGGGCAAGTAAGAAGTAAGTGCTTGATTGTGTAGCGCGGATAACCTGGGCTATGTTGGCAATTTGGTGGCGGGAGATTCTCCATAATATAATAATGAGTAATTTTTGTATGACCGAGACGGAGGCGCGCCAATAATATCTCTTTCTCTCTACAATTCTGGTGACTAGATATAAAATGTTGGACTTTTGGCTTGATTGGATAAAGATGAAAATGCGGAGCGGCGTCCCACTCGCTCTGGCGCAGTATGCTAAGTTGAGAATTAATATAATTTAACACGTCTGATACTGGGCTTGGAAGTTGGTTTACTGAAGGTAATTCTAGGCTCAATTTCGCAAGTCTGTCGGCTTCCTCGTTTCCCGGGATACCTGCGTGTCCTAGGATCCAGAGGAATTTAATACTATTGTTTTTACTGTTTAAATACTTGATTAGCTGTTTGATTTTAAATATAATCGGGTTTCTACAGTCACTAATCGAGGAAATGGCCGTGAGCGAGGCGGACGAGTCTGTGCAAATGACTACTTCCTTAAGTTTTTCTTTTCTGACATATATTAATGCTAATAAAATGGCTGACAATTCCGCTGTGTATACGCTATTTATGTCGGGAAGTCTAAAGTTATTGCTAACTGTGTTTGTGTAGAATGCACCACAGGTTCGGCCGTCGCTTCGAGAGCCGTCTGTGTATATGTATGTGTATGTGTTGTGTTGTGCTTTGTGTTCGTTGAAGAGTGTGTGTGTCTCTGCCGCCGTGACTGTGTTTTTGTTGTGCGTGAAGAGGCGGTGTGTGTCTGGTGTTGTGTCGAGCCAGTGAGATGTGAGTGGTGGCGTTGGCATTGTGTTGATGTGTGGAATGGTGAATAGTGCGAGTGTTTGTCTGATTCTGTGACTGATGAGTGGGTGTCGTTTTTGTAGTAGTGTTTGTCGTCTTGTGGGTGCGGGGTGATTTAAGATGTGGAATGTTGGGCGTGTGGTGTGTGAACTTGCTCTGGTGTAGAATCTAAGTAGTGTGTATTTGCGTCGGCAGCAGAGTGTGGGAATGTTTGTGTCGATGTGTAAGTTTGTGGTGTTGGTGGTGCAGCAGGCTCCAGTCACGATCCGCAAGGCAGCGTTTTGGACAGTTTGCAATTTTTTAATTTGTTTGGAACATATGTCATCAAATAAAAATGCGTTATAGTCCAGTACTGGGCGTAGCAGGGAAGTATATAGTTGGAGAAGAGTGGCACGATCTGCGCCCCACTCTCGACCAGCCAATGACTTCATAATATTAATTCGTCTCGTACATCTCTGCACTAAATCATTGAAGTGTGGGATGAACGAGAGACGTGTGTCTAGCGTTATTCCCAGATACTTGAATGATTTGACGAAAGGGATAATTTGATTGTTATATTTTAATGGAATGTAGGGTTCCACATATGCAGGTTTCTTTGAAAAAATTAGAGATGCAGATTTACTTGGAGAAATTTCCAGACCCCATTGGTCGCACCATACCTTTATATCAATGAGTACTAGTTGTAACATTTTGCTGGCTTGATCGACACTCGGTTGCGAGAACCACACCGCCAGGTCATCAGCGTACATTGCAAATTTAAGACCTTTGTCGATCTTGTTAATATTACTGAAAATGTCGTTAATCATAATTAAAAATAGGGTCGGGGAGAGGACCGATCCCTGTGGGACACCGTGGTCCTGATTTTGATTTGGAGAATATGTGTTGCCGCACCTTACATTAAAAGTTCTATTTTCTAAAAAGTTTTGGATAAATTTAGCGAGTCGACCTCGAATTCCGGCCTTATGGACCTTTACTAGAAGTGCAGTCTTATTGACTCTGTCAAACGCAGCTCTCAAATCAAGAAAGAGGGCAACTGTGACCTCTCTCCCTCGAAAGCCGCGCTGGACAGAGTCGATAAGACCAACTAAATTGTCCGCAGTGGAGCGACCAGGTCGAAAACCACTTTGGTGTGGGGTTAGTAAATTATTTGATTCAATGTATGTCCTGATGCGTCCATTAACCATGCTTTCGAATAGTTTACATGCACAACTAGTTAGAGAAATAGGGCGATAGCTAGCGGGAGAAGATTTAGGTTTGCGAGGTTTAATTATAGGAATTAGCGTACTATTATGCCAAGATTCAGGGAAAGTGCCAACAAACCACATGGTATTGAAGGCTGTTAGTAAGTTGGTGAGACCAGTCTCTGTCAAGTTTTTAAAGAAAGAGTAATCAATTTGATCTGGCCCTACAGAAGTTTTACCACATTTACCGATAGCATACGTTAACTCGGAATTGGTAAAAGGAGAGTTATAAATTTCTACGTTATTAGAGTCAAAGCTAATAGATTGAAATTGATCATTAAGTTGGTTAGTAAAAGTTGGTGTACATTGTTGTGTTGATGATATGTTAGCGTAGTGTTGTGCAAATTGTGTTGCCACCTCTAGGGGAAGCGTGTAAGATGTGTTGTGTATTTGTAAGTGTGGGATTTTGTATGACGGTGGTCTTTTATTTGAAAACAATTTAATTAATGTCCAAATTTTTGAGAGGGAGGTAAATCGATTAAAGGTAGATGAGAATTCCTGCCAAGATTCTTGTTTTGCCTTGTCAATGGTTGTTTTAGCCAGAGAGCGAGTTTTCCGTACTTCGTGTTCGTTTTCTGCAGTTATACAAGCTTGGAATTTCCGAAATGCTCTTTTCCAGAGGGCGACCGCTCTCTGGCATTCTGTGTTCCACCACGGGGCAGTACGCTGCCTCGGGTGGTGTTGTGTGTGTGCGCGTGTGTGTGGAATGTGTTGGTGAGCTGATGTGAGAATAATGTTTAAAAAAGTGTTAATGTCGGTCTGGGAGTCTGCGGGGTGATTAGTGTCAATGTGTTTTTGAAAGGAGGACCAGTCGGCTTTGCGAAGGTTCCATCTAGGCAGGGAGTAAACATTTGTCTGTCCTGAAGGGACTTGTAGTTCTAAGTGAATTGGGAAATGATCGCTAAAAAGAGGGTCTGATTGTGCGTTAAATGTAAAAAGAGTCGCGATGCGTGATGTGGCGAAGGCGAGATCAATGGCGCTGTAAGTCACCTCGCCTCCTGAGTGGTGTACGTGTTTGGGTGATTGGTCGTTAAGGAAGACCAAATTATGCCGGTCCAGTAGGTCCAGCATAATTTGGCCTCGGCGGGAATCACGGAGGCAGCCCCACGCCCGACTATGCGCGTTGAAATCGCCCATAATCAGACATGGGGTGTTAATATTTGTAATAAGCTGGGAAAGAGAATCAATGTCTATGTCCTCGGTAGGACGGAAATAAATTGAGATAAGAGTTAGTTCTAGCTGAGCGATTTTAATATTGACGCCGACTGCGTCTAAGGTTGTTTGAAGGTCGATTTGGTGATGCAAAAGTTGGTTTGAAATAAGCAAAGCCGAGCCGCCTCGGCGCGGTGATGCATTTACGTTATTTGTGTAGAGACTATAGCCGGAGATTTTAAGAGTATAATTATTAAAGTCGGCGTCAATGAAATGGGTTTCCTAAACAGCGGCTACTAACGGATTATTATTTAAGACATAATGTTTGAATTGCCACCAATGTGATATTAAAGATCTAACATTCCATTGGAGGATGAATTCAGTTTGATTTTGGTTCATCGGGAGTTGCTATTCTGACCGCGCCTTGCGGTCGCTCGTGTCCGTCTCCGGCGGGGTGGTCGGGTCCGTTCAGGGAGCTGGCCAGGGCGGGAGGGAGACAGAGACCGGGAGGAGGCGCGGGAGGGCGGAGAGCGGTAGCGAGCGGAGCAGGGCGAGGGCGGAGGGCGGTAGCGAGCGGGGCGGGGCTGGGAGGTGGGGACCCGGCTTCCAAAAGCCCGGATGAGGGACGCATCGGTCTCCTCCGCGGAAGAGTCCCCGGAGTCTTCCCCGAGGCCTCGACCGCTGACTCCGCCTGATGTTCGGCGGGGGTGGGAGTTTGTGCCGCTTGGGCACGCCGGAGTCCTGGAGGGACTCGGCTGACGAAGGGCAGGGCCCGCTCGGGTCTGCCGTCGGTGACGTCACGCTGAGCCGCTCCGGCGGAGCTGCCAGCGGCACCAGGGGGGGGGGGGGACCCACGTGGGGCCCGACGGGGGGAGGTTCGGTGGGTGGGGGGAGTGGCGGCCAGGCGCTGGGGGCTAGAGCTGGGATGGGAGGGGGGGGGGGGGGGGGGGCGGCGGGGCCCGCCCGGCGGGCTCGGGTCTCCTCGACCCGGGCCGCTCGGGCAGGGCAGTCCCGGAACCACGCTGGGTGGGGCCCGCCGCAGGACACGCACAGCAGGGCTGTGGTGTCACCACCGACACAGTCATCTGTGTCGTGCGACTGGGCGCACTTGCCACAGGTGCAGTGGCTGGCGTGACAGGAGCGCTGGTGGTGTCCGAATCTCCAGCAGGCACGGCACTGCTGGGGACCCGGGGTCCACGCCGTTACGGGTACAGTAATGTACCCGCAATAAATCCGGTCGGGGAGGACCAGTCCCCTGAACCGGAGCCGCACCATGGGGTTCGGACCGGGCCTCTTCGACCCCATCCTGACCACCTCGGTCACTCCCTGAGACACGAGCTCGAGGAGGAGCACGGTCTCTCTCAGCGTGCTGACGTCCGGGGAGTAGATGAACCCTTGGCAAGAGTTCATGTGGTTGGGTGCAGACACCTCGCATGGCCTGTCCATGAAGGACTTCAGGGCCATGATGGCGTCAGTCTTCTGACCAGATCTAGTCTTAATCAGCAGAGCCCCTGAGTGGATGGTGCGGGCGCTGTGGACTTCTCCGCAAATTGCCACCAGGCAGCAGCGCACTGCGAAGGGGTTGGCGTGTCTCATCGACCCGCCGTCCTTGCGCTGGACCAGCAGGAGTGCCGGTCCGTCCGGGGGAGAGGTGTCCGGCGGGAGCCGGGCACCGGGACGGCCTGGCTCCTGAAGGAAACCAGGGGGGAGACCCCTGAAGGGGGTCGGGGTCGGGGGGATGGGAATCCGGCGCCTGCCAGGCCCCTTGACGGGGCGGGCGGGGCCCCTGAGGGGGGCTGGGAGGGGGACCGTCCAGGGGGCGCGCGGTCGCGCGCCGGGGAACCCCGGAGGGGGGTCGGGCGGGTCGGGGGGGGGGGGGGGGGGCGGGTCGGGCGGGGCCCCTCAGGGGGGCTGGGAGGGGGACCGTCCAGGGAGAGGGCGGTCGCGCGCCGGGGGACCCCGGAGGGGGGTCGGGCGGATCGGGGGGGGGGGGGGGCGGGGTTCCGGGGGTAGCCATCGTCGTGGCTCAGGAGGGGATAGGATGGGGGCTAACTGTTTACGTTAATTGCCACACACGACAGAACGTGTTGGCAACTGCAAATTAACTTCTCAAGACTGGAGGGGACCTAAACCGTGGAGGAGGCCTATTGCCAATACAAATTTGTATCTAATGAATCTACCTACTTAAAAATATATAAAGTCTACCTATCTAAGGGTCTACAACCCTGCCACACGCACGTGGTCAGGGTTCCGCACCCGGAAGCGGTGGAGGGCTGGCGAAGGCTGGCTGGAAGGCGTCCGTGGTCCGATGTCGATGAAAGGATGCGGCGACGGTGTTTTAAAAAAAAAAACGGCGATTTCCCCCCCCCCCCGGAACGGCCTATAGCCATTTTCCGGGGAGGGGCAATGACCTCTGGCAATTTGCCAGGCAAAAAACTACGTTAACCGGTTTATGTGACCCGGAGCAAACTAGGGACTAGGGCAGCTATTTTACGTTACTAATTACGTTAACCGGTTTATTTGTACCCGGAATTTTTTTTTGTTCAAAGTAAATATAATATCTAACATTACGTTAAGTATTTCGTTCAATGTAAAAAATAAGTAAAACACGAGACACACATACATACATATTTTTATTACATACACACCCAGCTGGTGACAGGTCCTAGGTCGGTCTGGTCTGGTTGTGTGAGTGCTCGGAGTGTGCTCAACATAACTCGCCGCGGCCGGTCCCGCGGGGTTGCAATTCCCTGCCCAAAAGAATATACACTCCCGGGAACCGTGTGCAGCGAGTTATGTCGTGGTGCCTGGAGCACACTCCAGATCAGATCTGGTGTGACAAATCTGATCCAGTGTGGTAGTGTGGGTGCTCCGAGTATGCTACAACTGCCGCGACACGGTCCTCAAGCGTGCGCGGAGTCATGTTGTACGAGCTGGCCTGTATCTCAGGTATTGCACACCTCGTGTGTGTGTGTGTGTGATAGCGTCTGTTGGTCAGTGCGATGCCGTGAGCGAGAGCCTAATCGCACTACCGGCCCCCGCACTGACCAAGGACCAAGCAATGAAGGTGTGGGGGTGTCATAGCAAGTGTTAGGTGATGCCTGCGACCACCTGCCTGGACCTGGGAATAGATTAATACAGTGTATTATTGTGCAGTTTGGAACAGTGTCAGTGTTGATGGAGCCATGGGGGTGCCGTCATTGCAACAACGGGAGACTGTTGCCAGTCTCCCTGGCTCCGGCGCCTCGGCGAGACCTGGTTGTGGGGTGTATTTAGCTGGGCGAAAAGTCCTGAATAATAAAAAAACCAGGAGGGTGGGGGGAGAGGAGGGATGGCGGAGAGAGGGTGAGGGACCGACTGTCTTCAGAGAGAGGAGGAGGGTGGGAGTTTGGGAGTTGGCGGGTGACGGCTCTGATTAGAGAGGCGTCAGAGTCCTCAGCGTCAGCGTCAGCGTCAGAGGACTCGACCGGGGACTCCGCCAGAGATTCGGCGGGGGTGGGAGTGGGTGCCGCTGGGGCACTGCCAGAGTCCAGAAGGGACTCGGCTGAGATGGGGTGGGGCTCGGCCTGCTCTGCCGTCGGTGGGGGTGTGCACTGCCGCCGCTGTGACAAGGCAGGCGGTGGCACCGGTGGGGTGGACCCACTTGAGGTCCGACGGGGGGGCGCGGGTGGGGTTCGGTGGGATGGGGGCAGCGGGGGCCAGACGCTGGGGGCCAGCGCTGGGATGGGAGGTGGGGGGGGGGGGACCGCCTTGCGGGCCCGGATCTGCTCGGCGGCTATCGCTCGGGCAAGGCAGTCACGGGACCATGCGGGGTGGTCGGCCCCGCACGACACGCAGCGAGTGGCTGCGGTGTCGCCACCGACACATTGGGCTGTGTCGTGCGTCTCGGCGCACTTGCCGCAGATGGACTGGCGGGCGTGGCACTGACGCTGGTGGTGGCAAAACCACCAGCAGGCTCTGCACTGCAGTGGCTCTTGGGTCCACTCCTTGACTGTGACTACTATGTAGCCACAGTAGATGCGTTCCGGGAGCTGTAAGCCCCGGAAACGCAGCCGGACCATGGGGTTGGGGCCTGGTCGCTTAGACCGCATCCGGACCACTTCTGTCACCCCCTGAGTCACTAGCTCCTGGAGGAGCACGGTCTCAGTCAGATTGCTGACTTCGGGGCACAGGATGAATCCCTGGCAGGAATTCATGTGGTCGGGGGCCGTCACCTCACAAGCCTTGTCCATGAAAGACGGGATGGCTAGGAGAGTGGCAGTCTGCTGGCCAGACAGGGTCTGAACCAGCAGAGCGCCGGAACGGATGGAGCGCGCGCTGGCCACCTCTCCGCAGAGGGCGACCAGTTGGCGGCGCACCGCGAACGGGTTGGAGTGCCTCATGGTCACTCCGTCCTTCCTCTGAATGAGGAGGAGAGCAGGCCCGTCGGGTGGCGAGGTATTGGGGGGGGGGGGGGAGCCAAGCACCGGGTCGGTCCAGGCGAGGCTCCTGAGGGGAGCCGGGGGTCCAGGAGGACCGTCCGGGAGGGCAGACCCCTGAAGGGGGTCGGGTGGCTTCTGAAGGAAGCCGGGGGGTGGCCGTGCGCCGGGACGGGAGGAGAGAGACTCCTAAAGGGGGTCGGGCGGGAGGGTCGCCATGAGGGGACGGAGGGGTGGGGAAGTCGCCATGAGGGGACGGAGGGGCGGGGGGGGGGGGGGGGGTCGCCATGACCGGAGGAGGGAGGGGAAAGTTCAATGAATAACCTAAGTTACGTTAACGTGGCACACACGGCAGAACGTGTTGCCAGCTGCAATTAATCTAAAGAATGAAGCGGGTTCTCTACCTTGCAAATTGTGGAAATTACGTTACCTACTTAAAAATATCTAAGGGCTACCTATCTAAGGGTCTAACGACCCTGCCACAAGCACGTGGACAGGGTCCCGCACCCGGAAGCGGTGGAGGGCTGGTGAAGGCTGGCTAGAAGTCGTCCGTGGTCCGTTTACCAACTTACTAACAGCCTTCAACACCATGTGGTTTGATGGCACTTTCCCTGAATCTTGGCATAATAGTACGCTAATTCCTATAATTAAACCTCGCAAACCCAAATCTTCTCCCGCTAGCTATCGCCCTATTTCTCTAACTAGTTGTGCATGTAAACTATTCGAACGCATGGTTAATGGACGCATCAGGACATACATTGAATCAAATAATTTACTTTCCCCACACCAAAGTGGTTTTCGACCTGGTCGCTCCACTGCGGACAATTTAGTTGGTCTTATCGACTCTGTCCAGCGCGGCTTTCGAGGGAGAGAGGTCACAGTTGCCCTCTTTCTTGATTTGAGAGCTGCGTTTGACAGAGTCAACAAAACCGCACTTCTAGTAAAGGTCCATAAGGCCGGAATTCGAGGTCGACTCGCCAAATTTATCCAAAACTTTTTAGAAAATATAACTTTTAATGTAAGGTGCGGCAACACATATTCTCCAAATCAAAATCAGGACCACGGTGTCCCACAGGGATCGGTCCTCTCCCCGACCCTATTTTTAATTAAGATTAACGACATCTTCAGTAATATTAATAAGATCGACAATGGTCTCAAATTTTCAATGTACGCTGATGACCTGGCGGTGTGGTTCTCGCACCCGAGTGTCGATCAAGCCAGCAAAATGTTACAACTAGTACTCATTGATATAAAGGTATGGTGCGACCAATGGGGTCTGGAAATTTCTCCAAGTAAATCTGCATCTCTAATTTTTTCAAAGAAACCTGCATATGTGGAACCCTACATTCCATTAAAATATAACAATCAAATTATCCCTTTCGTCAAATCATTCAAGTATCTGGGAATAACGCTAGACACACGTCTCTCGTTCATCCCACACTTCAATGATTTAGTGCAGAGATGTACGCGACGAATTAATATTATGAAGTCATTGGCTGGTCGAGAGTGGGGCGCAGATCGGGCCACTCTCCTCCAACTATATACTTCCCTGATACGCCCAGTACTGGATTATAACGCATTCTTATTTGATGACATATGTTCCAAACAAATTAAAAAATTGCAAACTGTCCAAAACGCTGCCTTGCGCATCGTGACTGGAGCCTGCCGCACCACCAACACCACAAACTTACACATCGACACTAACATTCCCACACTCTGCCGCCGACGCAAATACACACTACTTAGATTCTACGCCAGAGCAAGTTCACACCCCACACGCCCAACATTCCACATTTTAAATCACCCCGCACCCACTAGACGACAAACACTACTACAAAAACGACACCCGCTTATCAGTCACAGAATCAGACAAACACTCACACTATTCAACATCGCTCACATCACCACAATGCCAACGCCACCACTCACACCTCACTGGCTCGACACAACACCAGACACACACCGCCTCTTCACACACAACAAAAACACAGTCACCGCGTCAGAAACACTCTCACTCTTCCACGAACACAAAGCACAACACAACACATACACATACATATACACAGACGGTTCACGGGGCGAAGGCCGAACCGGTGGTGCATTCTACACAAACACAGTTAGCAATAACTTTAGACTTCCCGACATAAATAGCGTATACACAGCGGAATTGTCAGCCATTTTATTAGCATTAATATACGTCAGAAAAGAAAAACTTAAGGAAGTAGTCATTTGCACAGACTCGTCCGCCTCGCTCACGGCTATTTCCTCGATTAGTGAATGTAGAAACCCGATAGTATTTAAAATCAGACAACTAATCAAGTATTTAAACAGTAAAAACAATAGTATTAAATTCCTCTGGATCCCAGGACACACCGGTATCCCGGGAAACGAGGAAGCCGACAGACTTGCGAAATTGAGCCTAGAATTACCTTCAGTAAACCAACTTCCAAGCCCAGTATCAGACGTGTTAAATTATATTAATTCTCAACTTAGCATACTGCGCCAGAGCGAGTGGGACGCCGCTCCGCATTTTCATCTTTACCCAATCAAGCCAAAAGTCCAACATTTTATATCTAGTCATCAGAATTGTAGAGAGAAGGAGGTAATTTTGGCGCGCCTCCGTCTCGGTCATACAAAAATTACTCATTATTACATTATGGAGAATCTCCCGCCACCAAATTGCCAACATTGCCCAGGTTATCCGCGCTACACAATCAAGCACTTACTTATTACTTGCCCAGTACACAACGATAAACGACAGAACATTATTAATTACACACAACAAAATGGCATCACATTAAATCTTCAAACACTGTTAGGTGATAGTTATCCTGAATTGATAGGTCTCCTCTTAGATTATCTCTACCAAACACGGTTGGCTAATCAAATATAACAGGGGTTTTTGGCCTTGCGCATTTTTGGCCCACCGCGCAGGTTTTTTCCCCTTTGCCTAGACGCTGGGTTTTTTATTATTCAGGACTTATCGCCCAGCTAAATACACCCCACAACCAGGTCTCGCCGAGGCGCCGGAGCCAGGGAGACTGGCAACAGTCTCCCGTTGTGGCAATGACGGCACCGCCACGGCTCCATCAACACTGACACTGTACAAGTGTATTGTAATAAAAATATGTATGCATGTGTGTCTCGTGTTTGACTTATTTTTGACTTTGAACGAAATACTTAACGTAATGCTAGATATTATTTTTGACCTTGAACGAAATACTTAACGTAATGCTAGATATTATATTTGACCTTGAACGAAATACTTAACGTAATGTTAGATATTATATTTACTTTGAACAAATAATTTTTCCGGGTACAAATAAACCGGTTAACGTAAATAGTAACGTAAAATAGCTGCCCTAGTCCCTAGTTTGCTCCGGGTCACATAAACCGGATAACGTAACTCTTTTCCTGGCAAATTGCCAGATGTCACTCCCCACCCGGAATATGGCTATAGGCCGGTCCGGGGAAAAAAAAAGAAAAAAAAAAACTGGGAACATCCTTTCATCGACATCGGACCTACGGACGCCTTCTAGCCAGTCTTCTCCAGCTCTCCACCGCTTCCGGGTGCGGGACCCTGTCCACGTGCATGTGGCAGGGTCGTTAGACCCTTAGATAGGTAGCCTTTAGATATTTTTAAGTAGGTAACGTAATTTCCACAATTTGCAAGGTAGAGAACCCGCTTCATTCTTTAGATTAATTGCAGCTGGCAACACGTTCTGCCGTGTGTGCCACATTAACGTAACTTAGGTTATTCATTAAACTTTCCCCTCCCTCCTTCTGTCATGGCGACCTCCCCGCCCCTCCGTCCCCTCATGGCGACTTCCCCGCCCCTCCGTTCCCTCATGGCGACCCCCCCGCCCGGCCCCCTTCAGGAGTCTCTCCCCTCCCGTCCTGGCGCGCGGCCCCGATCCCCCCGGACGGTCCCCCTGGACCCCCGGCTTCCCTCAGGAGCCTCGCCCGGACCGACCCGGAGCTTGGCTCCCCCCAGCACCTCCCCACCCGACGGGCCTGCTCTCCTCCTCATTCAGAGGAAGGACGAAGTGCACACGAGGCACTTCAACCCGTTCGCGGTGCGCCGCCAACTGGTCGCCCTCTGCGGAGAGGTGGCCAGCGCGCGCTCCATCCGTTCCGGCGCTCTGCTGGTTCAGACCCTGTCTGGCCAGCAGACTGCCACCCTCCTAGCCATCCCGTCTTTCATGGACAAGACTTGTGAGGTGACGGCCCCCGACCACATGAATTCCTGCCAGGGATTCATCCTGTGCCCCGAAGTCAGCAATCTGACTGAGACCGTGCTCCTCCAAGAGCTCGTGACTCAGGGGGTGACAGAAGTGGTTCGGATGCGGTCTAAGCGACCAGGCCCCAACCCCATGGTTCGGCTGCGTTTCCGGGGCTTACAGCTCCCGGAACGCATCTACTGTGGCTACATAGTAGTCACAGTCAAGGAGTGGACCCAAGGGCCACTGCAGTGCAGAGCCTGCTGGCGGTTTGGCCACCACCAGCGTCAGTGCCACGCCTGCCAGTCCATCTGCGGGAAGTGCGCCGAGACGCACGACACAGCCCAATGTGTCGGTGGCGATACCGCAGCCACTCGCTGCGTGTCGTGCGGGGGCGCCCACCCCGCATGGTCCCGTGACTGCCCTGCCCGAGCGACAGCCGCCGATTCAGATCCCTTTTGATCCTCCCGATTGCCGGTCCTCCATCCTTTGTCACGCCTACGTTATCCCGGGTCTGGTGGTCGCTGGCCACCGGGCATGTGGTGGCCTCGAGCTGCCCCCAGGGAGTGGTGGCCGTCTGCATGGCGTGGGCTCTCCTCGCAGCTTCGCGCTGCGAGGGAAGGGCCTGTCCATGGGCGGTTGCCCGGTCGGCGTCCATTTTGACCCACTTTACCCCTTCTCCTTCATCCCATGGCTGCGCAATGGTCCAAGTAGACCGAAGCGGCCTTATCCTACCCAAACCAAACCAAAGCCGCCGATTCGCGTGTCTGATCTCTCTGAGTGAGGACCGTGTCTACTTAAACGTTTTCAACGTATTTCGCCCTCCCATCTCCCTCCCCCCGCCACCCTACTCTGTTCTTCTCAGAGCAGTGTAGCGGTCCCCCCCCCCCCCCCCCCCCCTTAGCCTCACCTCCCCACGTCCCTTGTCTGTGCCTTCTTGCCTCCCTTTTTTCATCCTGCCTTCTCTCTTTCCTACTTAAATCCGCCGGTGGATACCTAACGGTGCCCATCCGACCTGCTTGGCCCGAACGGTCCGTGGACGACCTGGAGGGGTGGCAGGTTGGCCCAACGAAGCCGGTTGGATCTCGTTTTTCACCAACTCTCTCCTTCTCTCTCCTAATCTAATCTATCTCTTTCTTATTCTACTCCGGGTTATCCTCACACAGCCTTCAGCCATCACTTGCAAACACAGCCTTCAGCAACACTTAACGGCCTTCAGCTCGTCTCACTTCTCACCTCACACCCGCACTCACACAGCCTTCAGCCACCACTTGCAAGCAGTTTCAGCAACACTTAACGGCCTTCAGCTCATCACCACACACGCACACTCCAAACCTCGCGACCGCTCTCCTGATGTCGGTCGAGGTGTTGCTGCGCTGCCGTCGCCGGGACGGGCAGCCTATGACGGCTTTCCTGCCTTGGGCAGTGGAGGACGCCGCGTTGGCAGTCACCGGCCAGCGCCTGAATGCCCGCTTCGTGCGTGGCGGGGATCTCCTGATCTCTGCCACCGCAGAGGAGGCGGAAGGGCTCCAGACCATCACTGTGATAGCTGGAGCCGAGGTGGAAGTGGCCAAGCCCTTCCACCTCAACCGCTCCCAGGGCTCCATCTATGCCCCGGAGCTGGTAGGGCATGCCAAGGAGGACCTCCTCTAAGGTCTCGCCACCGAAGGGGTGGTAGACCTTTTCCGGCCGAAGGACTCGCCCATCCTCATCCTCACTTTCGCGTCGAAGGTCGCACCGGAGTTCGTGTACGTCGCGTTTCTGCGGTACCGGACCAGGGTCGTGGTGCCCAAGCCGCGGCGCTGCACGAGGTGCCAGCGTTACGGGCACGTCCAGAAGGGCTGCCACGCGCGCGAGGAGCGCTGCGCCAAGTGCGCAAAGGAGGGCAGCACCCGGCCTACGGCCGGGACTGCCCCAAGTGGGTCTTAGAGTGCAGGGTGGCATCCCTCATCCACGAGAAGGGCTGGGCGCCGGTGGCCGCCAGAGAGCAGGCCCTCTCTGAGGTGGAGGACCGCCCCCTCCCCAGACAGGAGGTGCGCACCACGCCACGACTCAGGATAGACCCGCCTCCCAACCCTTGGAGCGCCAAGGGGTTCCCCGGGCTCCCCACACCGCGCCCGGGATCTCCGGTGGTGATTCACTGCGAGTCACCACCGGCGGTCGACTCCCACGCACAGCGTGCAGCGGCCGCCCCACAGGACGGGTCCCGCCGCGACAGGTCCCGCGGCGGCACCACGAGCTCGGGCACGGCGCGTCCCCCCTCCCAGGTGAACGGGGCGTCACCAACCCCCCCCCCCCCCCAGGTGGTCACCGGTGCGCGGCCGCGTCACCGCTCTCCGCCAACGTGCGGACAGCAGGAGCAGGGTGCTGCCCCCTACAACGTAGACGGCATGCGCTCCCGCCACCACTCTCCCCAACCGGTACACCGTACCAAGGC
>JAXIVJ010010061.1:0-48732 GCA_036785665.1 Chirona hameri
CTCGCGTGTTCATTCATTCTTGTTATTTTGTTACCGATATGTCCTCACTTTTACTTCACAGTACTTGGCTGAATGTACAAACACTGCGACAATAAAAAGCATCTAATGTTTACGCATAAAGTGCTTGTGCTCGAGCCTCAATAGCCGGATGATATTAACAAAAAAATGTTTGGATGCAATTACTTTCTCCTGCTAGCTCTAGTCGTTCAAAACTGAAAACTGAAAAAAATACACTGCCGACTAGAGTAGTGAGAAAACAGTGACAGTCGTGTTTCCAATGTCCAGGTTATCTCCACAATATCTTCCTCGACGACTAGACAAATTTCTAGACTTCTAGACTAACTTCTAGACTTACTTTGTCTAGGTTTACTGCTAGACAAAGTTACGTCATCCTCCGTAGGGGAAGATACTCCTTCTCAATGATTGCTCAATTTGTAAGTCGCACAATGCCATTAACGTTCCCGTTCCCCTTCCTGTTTTTCTCAAACATGCCCCTAGCTCGCAAATCTCTTGCGAGGGGCGGCGGATTAAAGATTAAGTCAAGGGGCAGCCGCGGAGCAAGGAGGGATCCCTCAGACTTTGGGCCTTCGTGGGCTCGACCCCAAAACGTGCAAAATGTGAAATTAAATACGAAAAATGTGCCGAAAGGTAAATAAGCTCAGTTTGGTTCGAGTCACTTCGATCGGCGGTCGACCCCTCGAGGATCAAGGAGGGGGGGGGGGGGGGGGGGGGGGGGGGGGTGCATGGTCCATGGCCAGCTTCTCCGAATCTGTCAATGCTTGTGAGTTTTCAACCCAGCAGAAAGCGACACACTTGTACCGGCAGCGGTGGAGCAACGGCACGACGGTGGCGGACGTGTGGTTAACTCAGAACACGCGCCAGGAATCAGGACACGCTTACACCGCCACAGAGGTGGACCCAGAGGCGGCATGGCGAAACAGGGAACCCATACCCCCCCCCCCCCCCACTCACCCCCTTCTTGACCCTCGAAGAGTTCATAGCCGATAGGAGTGACTTGAAACCAGCCCAACTAATTTTTGTTCCGTATATTGTTTTCAGTCTTCAGCTTCACAACCTCTTAACGATTTGAGTTGGACCTTCCGAGGTCAAAAGGGTTAACTTAATTCTAAGGCGCCGTGACGTCTCACTCCCCACCCCCTCACTGATTCCTGGATCCGCCACTGGCACTTCAATACTACGGGTTCATTTGATTGAACTAATTTGCTCATATATCTGCTGGGGAGCCTTGAAGTTGAAACCTCAATGGGTTTTGTATCATTTTTCTCACAAATGAAGGGTACTAAACAAGCGAGCAGCCACACCGCCGGCTGCTCTGCCTCGGCGTTTAAGTGGGCCAGCTCTGAGGCAAGTGACGCGTCATCGGACCGAACGGGAGTTCCCAAGACCGTTGCTTCGTCGTTCCCAGCTCTGGTTACCATGATTCATAGGCCACTCTCCGTTATTATCATGGCGGCTCCGTTTATAGTCAGGGTCACTGCCAGCTATTTGTGGATGATTATTTTAACTCATGCAAGTTTTTTGCCTCGGTCACAAAAACGCGTAGGAACACTTCTGGAATATGGGACTCCTTATCATAATATTTTAAAATACTCAAGAATAAAGGAACATGATTTTTTACTGATGAGTCTAAACACACTTCTGAAACGGCATATGACAAGCACACGCACCGTTCTACAATCTTAAATACACTTCTTATCAAAAAACAACCAGACTTGTGCCTGGATCCCGAAGTTGGATCATGGATCCCAGTGGATCCCTCTGCGTAAAATGCATGGAGATCTGGGATCCTCCTGGATCCCCGGCGTAAAATACTTCAGGATCTGGGATCTCAGTGGATCTCTGATATAAACGAGCCTCAGATCTTGAAACAACACATGCAGGGACTGACATCACAATTTGTGGATTTTGCGTATGTAGTATGTACTATGTAGATAATTAGTACCTGCAAATTACCTTGTACCTATTAGCAAACATAGATATTGTAATTAATCCTCCCATATTATACAATTAGCAAGAAGTAGGTACCTACCGGCGTGCTTGGATCCCGAAGTTGGATCTGGGATCCCAGTGGATCCCTCGACATAAAACATATCAGGATCTGGGATCTTTGTGGATCCCTCGGCTTATTGTGTACCTGGATCTGGTGTACCATGTGAATCCTGGGACACAGGAAACATATATCCGGATCTCAGCTGGATCCCGAGATCCAGCGACATATCTGCAAGCAATGTATCATCAATCTTAATTTTCTTAGCACTCATTTAATTAGATCATTAGCCCATCCCTTCCAAGCTATCACGATTCAACTACAGCGATCCTACATTGTTCCTCCGTTGTTCCTAATGCGTCACGTGCATACATCGGCGCGGCACCTCGTCTTTCGGCCTGTTACCGTGACGTTACCGTGACGTTACCGTGACGTTACCGTGACGTTACCGTGACGTTACCGTGACGTTACCGTGACGTTACCGTGACGTTACCGTGACGTTGCCGTGATGTTACCGTGACGTTACCATGTCGCTGCGTCTGCGACGGTCACATGAGCTGCATTCAGGCGACATATGCGAAGGAGTGGAACTTTCTCGTGTCACGTGGATCCGATTCTATTGTTGTGCTGTACCTCGTATCCGGTTAAACCTTTTACTGTCAAAAGTTGTGTTAAAATGATCAATAACATGCCAAATATGTATTTTAGTGGTCAAATGAATAATTAAAATAGACAAGCTTTCGATATCACTGTCATCATCAGAAACGCATCGACATCAGGTCTTCCCTTGACGACTTACTTCATGTGGACGGGGGGATATTTAGATCAGCTCCTGTGACTGAGAAAATGTTAAGCGTTTTTGGCACTGTTCCTGCCGGTTCTCAACCAGCACGCACCGGCAAAAAGGTAATTGTTAGGAACACGACCGCTCCCCCCCCCCCCCCCCTCTCCCGTCCCTGATTCTACAAAGGAACTCATGGCTCGGCGCCGAAGAGCACTCAGAGTTATGGGACGGGACTCGCTGGAGTATCGCGAACATAATCGATCGTTCCGTGCTGCCATCCGAAAAGATGCGAGTAACGACATACGCAGTCGAATATTTCAGCAAGATCCTACTTTTGTATGGCGCAACATACGGTCCGCAGTACAGAGTAAGAAGGAAGAAGGGCGGACAGAGAATGGTACCTGACACCTCCGCTGGCTGCCTCAAATACTTTTTTGTTAGTGTAGTCATAGTCATAGTCAGTTTAGTTGTGAATCGTTCCAACAATGTGGTTTAATGTTTGATTCGAGTCAGATCACATAGTAAAAAAGAATACACGAAGCATGACACAAGTGTAACACTACACAGACAACATGTACTCGTAAGAAATAAAAAATAAAACACCCGCAAATACAAGTACCATGTACAGTTCAAACTTCTGCTGGCTGCTGGCTACATGCCACGATCGAGCCGGCGCAGAAATTCACCATGCGTCCGAGAGCCGGCGATGCCCGGCGACAGGCGATTCCAGTACGAGGCTGCGCGATACGAGAAAGTCCGGCGGGACACAACGTCGCCCGAGTTGTGCGCTGCGATACAGCGGCACGTGCGGTAAACAACGACTGGATTGTCTCTGGAGTACGCGGATCCCCCAGCGCCCTAAATACGCCAATCCTGTCACGGTGGGTGACAAGGTCACGCACACTGCGCCAACCCAGCGCCCCCACGGTCGGCGAGATATGGTCACGCACGCGGGCTCCCGAGACAACTCCGGCCCCGAAGTTAACCACCTTCTGCACCATGTGCAGATGCCACTGAGCAGCCCCGCCCCAGACTGAGAGGCAGTAAAGGATTTGCGGAAACACGTGACACCGGATAAGGAGCTTTCGGACATCGGGTGTGAGATGATGACGAATTTTATACAGACAGAGAAAGATAGAATTGCACTTTTTGACAACGTTGGAGATGTGTTTTTCCCAGGATAGGTTTGAGTCGACCGTCACACTAAGCATCTTCACGAACGGGGATGGTGTTAGTATATGACCAGATATGTTAAGATGGAGGGATGCGCTTTTCTTTAGATTTTGGGCTGTGCCGACTAGAAGCGATGTAGTCTTGGATGGGTTAATTTTCAAGGAATTGGATGTGAAATGGGATTGGACGGTGAGGATGGTCTCCTCCTGCTGGGTTTTTAGGAGGGTTAGATCATCAGGATGCGCACTGCGCAGAGTCCAGGATCTGGGTATCGTCGGCATAGGATATTAGACGTCTGTGGGGGAGATCAGACGGTAGGTCATTAGTAAAGACGCTGAAAAGGATCGGGCCAACCAAGGAGCCCTGAGGGACTCCGTGGGACAGCGGCAGGGATAAGGAACCGCCTCTCACCACCTGCCGCCGGTCACCCAGATAGCTCCCGAACCACTCAGGATCGATCCCGTACCACCTCAGCTTCGTTGGGAGGACGCCATGATCAACGCGGTCGAAGGCGCGACTTAGGTCGATGGATGTCACGGCAACGACATGCCCACCATCAATGCGGCGCGTCATCCACTCGACGGCATCGATCAGGGCGTCCTCCGTCGAATGACATTGTCGGTATGCATATTGTGAAGACGATATAAGATGAGATGAGACAATATAAGAAGTCAGCTGAGTACCTATAGTTTTTGTAGTTAGCTTGTTCGCAGTTTTCCCTGTAGGTCCAAACGTGGCAAACGAGCAAGCCAAACCGGAGCAGGCGCCAGCTATGGACTGCCGCCTCCCTCGTGTCGTAGTCTGCGGTTTCACCCTCTTCACTGTCACTACTGGCACTCTCCCGATGCTCCGATAAACGCTGATGGGCGCGTCCATTGTCGAGCAGAGCCACTCATGGCTCGGATAGGCTTGGTATTTTAGTTTTTAAATCAGTTTTCCCTGCTATCGGTGGCGTCATCCTTAAGCCCATTCCCTGCGCGCCCATAATTAGGTTAACCTGCGGGGGGGGGGGGGGAGATTCTGCCCTCCCCCACCCCCGCCCCCGAGATCTCGAGAACCGCTCGGCTGATTTTGATGGGATAAATACCACTCGATTTGTCATGACAAGATCTTTTCTTCAAGATCTTTTTGATCTCCAAATTTCGTTTTTGTTCAAAAATTGGGGCCTGGGGACACAAAATACGATTTTTTGGGGTGTTTTTGAAAGGTCATTGCGGTAATGTGGTTTGCCCGATTTTCATGCAACAAACGTTTTGTCACACACATAACAAACAAATTTCGATACCGTCTATTCATAGATGGAAAATTAGTCAATATATCACAGTAGATGTGTACTTATGTCGCGATGATCTGGTCCAACGCAAGGTGCTTAGCATGCGCGTTGCTTAGCATACTGGAATGGAATATCCTCAGGTCAGGGCAGCGCCTTAGGGGGTATGGGCAGCGGGGGCTGTTGCCTCCACGTACTCCAAGTGACACATTTACGTCGATTTTCGCATGCCAAGCACATCCACTTAGACTGATCTTAGGCCATCTGAGGGTCTTCTCAAACTGGCTTAGGGCCATCTCGGGCTAGAATTGTTCATACTCAGGCTGAAAAGTGTTCTTGTTCCTTGGGGAGAGGTTCGCTAACACAGCTGACACGACATGTCACGTGGTCGTCACGTGGTCCGAAAGAAACCCAGTTTGTCCAAATAAGCCCCGAAAGAAGCCCAGTTTGTCCAAAGAAGCCCCGAAAGAAGCCCAGTTATTGAAAGTGTTGACGAACGAACAGTCGTATCAATGCATCAAACAATTAACACTGGTAAAGAAGCAAATTTGTACCTTGCTGCAGGGACGGATCCAGGAGGGGGGAGGGGCACAGGGGCACATGTCCCCCCGAAACGTCTGAGGAGGGCCCCCTCTGCGTGGAAGGATGGGCCTGGGTCCATCCGTGTCTGAGGGCCTAAGGGTCCCTTGCCAAGCCTGGGGCCCAGCCATGTCTGAGAAGGCCCTTTCCAGACCTTTGAGGGCCCACCACTAGTCTGAAAGGGCCCTCGCTGGGCCTGGTAGGGCGTTTACCAAGCTGTCAACAGAGGCCTTACGACAGTCCAAGGGGACATTACCAGGCTCAGGGAGCACAAAGCTGGTTTGAGAGAACCCTTCCCAGGTCTTAGTGCGATGGCCGACAGTCTGATAGGGCCCTTTTTGAGCCTGAGAGGCCCCTAGCAGGTGTGATGTCCTTTTTATACCCTTGAGGGCCCTACACTGGTCTGGAAGTGCCCTTGCTTGACCTGGAAGGGCCCTTCGACAGTTTGCGAGCCCTAACCAGGCTTGAAAGGAGCCTACGCCCGCGTTAGAAGGTCCTAGCCAGGCTTTAGGGGCCCTACGTCGGTCTTAGTGTCCTTGTCAGGTCTGAATCTGCCCTCACTGGGTCTGAGAGAGCCCTACGCCTATCGGCGAGGGCCTTTGTGAGTTTTGAGAGGGCCCTGGGGTGGTTTGCAAGGGTCCTGGCCGGGCCTGATAGGGATCTACGCCCGCTTAAGAGGGCCTGACCAAGCCTTATAGGGACCCTAAGCTGGTTTGGGAGGCCCAGTCCCAGTCCTGAATGGGCCCTACATTAGTCAGAAATGGCCTTTGCCGGGCTTGAAATGGGCCTGCGTCTGTTTGAGAGGACCCTTTCCAGGCCTCAGATGGCTCTAAGCCGGTCTGAGAGGGCCCTCACTAGACCTCAGAGGATCCTATACCGGACACCAGGCGAGCCATTTGGGCCCGCCTAGGTCTGAGGCCTGGTCTGAGCCCTCTCAGGCCTGTCAATGGCCCTCTCAAACAGACGGAGGGCCATTCAAGTCTGGCAAGGGCCCTCTCAGCTTAGAAAGGGCCCTCTCAGGCCCACCGATAGTACTCTCAAAGAGACTGAGGGACCTCTCTTACCGCCCTTAGGACCCTCTCACACCGGCACAGAACTCTCTCAGAGCGACCGAGGGCCCTTTCAGATCTACCGGTGGTCCTCTCAGACCAGCATAAGGCGCTCTCAAGTCTTGCAGGAGCCCTACAAGACTGGCATAGGGTCTTCTCAGACCAGTATGGGACTCTTTCAGGCCTGACGAGGGCCCTCCTAGGCTGGCCAAGGGCTTTCTCATACCTGAAAATACACCATCAGACCGACTGGAGGCCCTTTCAGACCGGCAAAAACCACAGGACCCTTTTATGTCTGCAAAATATATCTCTGATCAGAAGAAGTGCTCCTTGCACCAACCGAGGGCCCTCTTACCCTGGCGTGAGGTTGTCATTTTTATTTGCATTTTAGGGCGGCCCCTTTCAGCTCGGGACCCCTTTCAGCTCGGGGGCCCCTTGACATCTGATACCCCCCACACCGATTTTTTCCTCGATCCACCCCTGCCTTGTTGTCCATGTCAATGATACCATTTTGGTAACTGTAGAACTCGACCAATTTATGAACCAATGGGTTATTTTGGCCGAGCGCCATTTAGGCGGCAAGGTCGACCCGTGAGCCGATACACAAACCGCACAGTAAGGCTCAGTTCGGACTTCTGCCTGACTGCAGAGGCGCCGCTGGCTGTGTGACGTCACATGCTCTCGGGTGGCCAGCTGACCCGGCAGCCAGCTGGCCATATACCGCAGACTTCAACACCTCACTCTAGCGCCACACGGCGGTGAGTTTTGAAACCTAAGGTATCGGCAACAGTCGCCCGCTTCTTACGAGGCCCGATCCTAGCTCTGTGTTGGTAAAAGGTCCGCCGATTATTGAATCGGAGCCGCCCTCAATGCCGGTGCGTCTTTGGAATAAAGGTCCTCAACACTGAGCGGCTACCCCTAAGCGGAGAAGCCTTTTACGTCGATGGTGCCTTGAAATGGAGAAACAGACCGATAATAGGTCTGGATGCGTTTTTGCAGGTCGAAGAAAGGGGAGGAGGAGTGTGTATGCCGGCAGGCCGGGGAGGGATTGGATGGAATGGCAAACCGTTTTTAGCGGATCTTACCTATCCCCAATTTCTAATTTCTTCCCGGATTTGGGCCACTTTATTTTACAACCACACGATTTCTAATGATTTATTTATTGCCATTTTTGTATAGCTTTTCGACCTTTTGGGATATCGAAAAAGGAATGATGTCAGCTTGCAGTTTTTATTGTTACGACATTGCCTTACACTGAGCAGAACTATGTCAATTGTCAGATGTACCCAGGGGCGTCGCCGATAATTTTGAGTGGGGGATCGGCTGAAATGACGAGAAAATGTGCCCCATTTTGTATGCGTGTATTTAAGCCTTCGCAGCACTTTTGATGTGGATTTTCATGTTATAGTAGGTACTTGATATTTAGCGCCGCGAAGCGGCGGCGAAATTTTTACGGGTTTGCCTGATAAACTCCAGAAACATAGGCGGTGGGCCTAGTAGAGAATACGAAGCTAAACATGTCATTCATTCAATTCACCGTTACAACGAACCGAAGACGATGGCGATGGCTTCGTTATGACGATGACCACCGATGTGACGCCGCGAAGCGGTGTGAAAATTGTAATGTTAGGTCGCGGAAAAATACATTTAAAGATTGGAATAAGACCGTGAGTGGAGCCAAGCCTAAGGAACCCTTATTCTTGGTTGCACATCTCGGTATAATTAAAAATATTGAAATTAAGGTAGTTTTTCATATACATATTCTTTGGATAGTAAATCACGATGACCGGTGGCAGTCAGCGTTCAATAGTACATATGATAATAATAACTGTATACATATGTACCGAACTGTAACAAACAACTGGTAACAGTGGAAGCGCACCGATATAAAAATTGACTCTAGGCTCCCAGGAATTATTCAAAACTCTCCACCTGAAATGCTTCCCCATTCCCCCAAACGATGTAGAGTCTAGAGTAATGTGGCGTTTTCCTGAGAGTTTTCCGGCCAGAGTAAACAACGCTAGAGTTTAGAGGGGGGATAGACAAGAGTTTTAGAGAATGGTGTCTTGGAGCATTCAATAATTATCACGCAAAGATTCCTAATTATGCTCGCCATTTCTCGTAGGTAGTATAATTCGGAATTAAGCGGGGAGAATTTTGGAGAGTTTTGGGGAATAAAGAAGTTCCAGAACTTTTCGTCTGAAAAGTGAAATACACGTATCCGGCATCCGCCATTTTTGTTTGTGTTGTGTAGTTGTGTGCGTCCACGGTCATAGAATACTAGGTAAAGCGGAAATGACGCTTCAACACAGGGCCAATGGGAGGCCGTTTGTCAGCTGGCTAGTTTTTATTAAATATTCTACTTAACGTTAAAGTTTCATACTTTGTCATTAATCCTTATTTCAAACTTCAATTACCAAAAACACATATCATCGATATCTATTAGAAATTACAGAAAATAAGTTTCGCTAAGGTGGCGATGCTGAATATGCCTTACGGAGATAAGGTGGCAATTCTGAAGGAGTAGGCCTTACGTAGCTAAGATGGCAATGCTGAAGGGCATAGCTAAGGTGGCAAACTGAAGGGCATGGGAGGTTTTTAGCGTATAACTTGGCGCACGACAGACAAGTAAGACACCGTCATTACTTGCTGTGGTGTTGTTTACAATTCTGATTCAAGGATAGACTTTTGCCGGTATGTCGTCACAACTCATTTTGGTGACACCAAGATTTGTGTGACGTCACATGTACAAATATTAATATTTTGCAAATTATACCCAATTGTTTGTTTTTCTCTCGCAAAAACGAATGCTAGAACTATAATTAGGACACTCGTTTTCATCATTCCACGTACTTTTCCCAAGGTGAAATATGCCCTTTCACTACGAATAAGATCAACAAGAAAATATCGCAACATTACGGTCTCACACATTAGTCATTATATTTAGTAGCCGCGTATTCGCCGATGTTATCCCAGTTCCCCAGTTTATCCAGTTGCCCCTCCCCTTACCCCCGAATCATCAGCTGACGTACCATTTTCAAGATGGCGTCGATCGGCGCGCGCCTGTGCGCGTCTGGCGAGTGTGGGACGGCAAATGTGAGTGTTTTGCATTTTGAGTGATTGAAAGAAGGGGGTAAGGAAAATTTCAACGAACGAATAACTTTTTATATGATTGTTAATGGTATTTGTGTGCAATTTAGTATGCTTGACATGTTTGGATGTGGTTAATCTCTGCGCAATTGGTAGAGGCTCCTGTAACGGTACGGCTGACGTCACCAGTCGCGGCTGGCGTCGCACGAATATCAAGGTTCAAGGTTACAATAAATCAAGTTGGTCTGGATACATATGGAAGCCCTAGATCACGATGATGACGTCACTAGATTATGGGATTTTGGCTGGTGACCCCGATATCGGACTTATGGCTGAGAGTGAATCTTAGGTTTCGTCCCGATCGGACTTAATGCCTACGAGCGAATCTTAGGTTTCGTCCCGACCGGACTAAATGGCTACGCGCGAATCTTAGATTTCGTCCCGACCGGACTTAATGGCTACGAGCGAATCTTAGGTTTCGTCCCGATCGGACTTAATGGCTACGAGCGAATCTTAGGTTTCGTCCCGATCGGACACGCAGTCTACGCGCGAATCTTAGGTCAGAGGTGCAAAAACCTTTCGGTCTATCACAAACTTTCGGACAAAGAAAGTGTCACACGCAGTCACGTAGCCATTATTTTTATTTGGGGGGGGGGGGGAGCCACGTCGGTGGTAGAAACAAATTTCGCTCCTCAACCATATGTTGTTGACCGGGAGGGGGGGGGGGGGGGGAGGGTAGGGTCGGGTCATCAGAGAATCTCATTTTATCTATTGTAAATTTGTTTTGCTCATGGGGCCATAATCAGGCGAGGATCCAGGGGGGGGGGGGGGGGGGGCTAGGGCGCCCCCCCCCCCCCACCCTGAACCCGGGTCGCGCCCATGTCGCGCCCATGTCGCGCCCATGTCACGCCCATGTCGCGCCCATGTCGCGCCCATGTCGCGCCATACAAAGGCGCCCGTAGGGCGCAACTTTTTGTATGGCGCGCCCCCTGGCCGAAATCCTGGATCCGCGCCTGATAACCTCCGTACCCCCCCCCTTGGATACGCCACTGGTCACATCAGATGAAGGTGTGAGACAAGGCTCACAATACTCGCTATAAAGGAATGTTTCACCTTTCTGAAAGTTGTCAAATATACGCCGGTTGCAGTTGAATATATGAAGTAAGTGGCAAGTGCTGCTGAAAACGATGGTATTTTTTTATATCTCGAAAACTTCACTTAACTTCATAAAATTAAGTTTTGTATGCTGATGACATCATATTGAGCTATAGAGAGCCATAAAGAAACCCATTAGGCTGACAATGATTGTCACAATATTTTTACACAATTCGGGGACTTAAATACAAAACAAACCAAACCATTGAAATGTAGGCATCTTCGTAGTTTTGTTTTCAGTGAGTAGGTGTTACCTGAGTTGTGCACAACGATTTTCAGGTAAGGTGCCTAAGGAAATTACCTTACCTTAAAGGAAATAGTTCACCTTCGGAAAATTTATCAGAACAGGATTTTATTATATTTTTTTAATAAAGTTTCTTTTTTCTTTTCAAAAATGGTCCTACATCGCGCCAATTCAGGACAGAAGGTCGTACATTATTAAGTGTATGGTGTGCGTTATTGGTCTGCGCATGCTCCATGCAGTGCTGGCACTTTCAGATGGTACGGTATATCATATATGCGCCGCATTTCTTCGCCAAAAAGTCAAATATCTTCGGCTGGAGAGTCTTTTCAGACAAGAACAGTTGCAGATAGGGATTTCTCAACACGGGCTACAAAACTGCTATTTCAGTTAAAAACCCCATGTTGAAGGTGAACTATTTCCTTTAACCCTATTCCCTGCTGGCGGCCAGAATTACGTTAACCTGCGGGGGGCAGATTCTGCCCCCAGAGATCTGAGAACCGCTCGGTCGATTTCGATGGGGAAAGCGCCATTCGATGCGTCATGACAAGATATCTCCTTTTGAACCCCGATATTTTTGTTTTATTCGAAAATGGGGGGCCAGGGGGCAAAAAAATCCGAAAATTTTGGGCGTTTTTTGAAAGGTCATTACATCCATGTGGCTCGACCGATTGTCATGCCCCAAACGTTTTTGAGCTTCAAATGTACTGGTCTTTAATATATCAAAAGACAAAAAACAAAATAAAAACCATAGGCGTATTCAGGGAATGTAAAATGGGGGGGGGATTTTCTGAGGAAAAAAATGTGCTGTTCGTGATTGTTTGGGACGTCATGAACGTCACATGTGGGCATTATATGATGTAATTTGTTAAATTTGATATATTGCGCATAGGCGGATCCAGGAAAAAACATGGGGGCACCATGCGCGTAACGCTTTTATCATCTTACTAATTTGAAGTTGGACCTAATTTGAGGGTGGGTATCGCCTCCCATTTTTTTTATCCTGAGTGTGCCTCTGCCCAAAAAATATGCACAAACCCAGTATCTATGATGCATATTGCATTGTAATTGTTTCTGACGCATTTATTGCACTGCAAACCACGAAGGAAGTATGCGCCGCAAAACCGTATTCGTAACACCCTCCCCAAAACAGGAGCCTGGAACCGCCTCTGCTGGACCGATTTTTTTCTCAAAATTTTGACACAACACGTGCCATTCAATTTTGGGAAAAGTCACAAAGTGTCAGGACCTAACAGTTTAGAAGCCGCAAGTAAAAAACTACCGGGGCGGGGGGGGGGGCAGAATCTGCCCCAGGGAACAGGGTTAACCTATGTTCTTGCTGACCTATTGATCATGCAACTGATTTGTTTACACAGACCAGGTGTTTCATATATTTGTTCAATGGAAATGCTTGCTTGATTGGTTCTATAGAAATATAATGGAAATAAGGCAAATATTTTACAGGAAAAACATTAGAAGAATCAGAGTTATTTATGTATTTTTTGTCTTCCTGAAATTAATATATTTACCAGCTAGATACACACTGGACCATTATGGCGCTATACTCACCATTCCAATCAGTCTATGTTGGCACTGAACTTTAGAGTAGAGTAGAGCTAACAAAGTCGCCTTGTCGGCTTATTGAGCCTTGTCGGCTTGTCATACCTGTTGGCTTGACAAACCTTGCCGGGTTGTCAAGCCTTGCCGGCTTGTCAAGCCTTGTCAGCTTGTCAAGCCTTGTCGCCAACGTCCACCATGGCCAAACAAATCATTATTAAATGCTTTAAATGTACAGTCCATCAAGCCAAAGATTTTATCATTGCGCCATGATATCAGTCATTTTAATTGCGATGTTTGCATTTTAACGGAGACTTGGCTGAAACCGGAAACTACTTCTAGATGTCAACTTCCCGGGATACTTGTTATCAAGGGCGGACCGTTCTGATGGCAGGGGTTACGGGGGGGGGGGGGGTCGCAGTCCTTAGTATGACGGGTTTAAAGGTCAAAAGACTCCAGTCGGTGTGCAGCTGTAGGACATGTAAACTTGAAACTCTGTGGCTGTCGGTGTCAGATAATCGTGGGCGTCGGTTTAATTTATGTGCAGCATATAGACCACCACGTCATACCATCACTCACCTATCAGCTGATTTTGACTGTCTCGAATCTCAACTGCAACGTGTGCGTTTAATGTCTGCCGATCCCATTCTTATTACTGGTGACTTAAACTGCAATTTACTTGGTCTAGACTCGAACAATGGTAAGGTCGGGCTGACAGAGTTCATGCATAGTTTCAACCTCCATCAGTTTGTAGATATGCTAACTTTTTTATCTGACTCACTCTTAGACGTTTTTATCTCTAACTCTGCAACTTTTGTTCATGATGTTTGTGTCTTACCGTGTTCTTATAGTGATCATTCTTTTACTAAGGCATATCTCACCATCCCCAAACTAGGGACTCGACCTTCCATTGTTCAGTCTAGAGTCTAGTATTTTGTGGGGGTAGGTCCTCGAGTCGCGGGTGAGGTCCGAGACAGGGTGGAGCCCCTTCGTCCTCCTTGCAGGCTACACAGGGTGGGTGCCTGTGCCTTCTCACTGAAACCTATCTCACTTCAGTCTCTCCGGTCTGTTCTCTTTTCTATGAAAAACTCTTCTGTCACTGACTCTGACGGTGTTAGCATCGGGATTATTTGGCTGTGTTTTGATGCCATTGGTCACGTCCTTCTCTATCTTGTCAACACCTGTCTCACAACCTGTGAATTTCCCACGTCCTGGAAGCACTCCACCGTTCACCCTATCTACAAATCCGGCAGCCTTTCCGAAGCATCTAACTTTCGTCCCATCTCCATCGTCCCTGCCTTCCCCAAGCTTGTGGAGAAAGTTTCTCAGGTATACTCCTATATGTCTGAAAATCATATTTTCTCCTCTTCCCAGCACGGTTTCCGCTCCAGCCTATCCACAGAAACTGCGCTAGTTACCGTATCCGACCACATCCTTTCTGCTACCGACCGCCAGGAACTCACGCTTCTCTGTCTTCTCGACCTTTCCAAATGCGTTGACGTCATCGACCACTCAAAGCTTCTTTCCAAACTTCAAGCCTATTGCATCGATCCGACCTGGTTCTCCTCTTACCTCCGTGACCATACTCAATCTGTTTGTACAACTGGTGGTCGGGGAAACCGCTCCTTTCCAGTCCTCTCCCCAATCCTATGGGTGTTTTCCAAGGTTCCTCACTTGGCCCGCTCCTTTTTCAGATTTTCGCCAACGACCTCCCCCTCTTTGCCCCTGAGGCGCACGTGGTGCAGTACGCTGACGATACCCAAATTCTCCTCTCTGGCAAAAAAGACTCCCTCCCTCAGCTTATTGCTACCATGAAACAGGTTTTAAACTCTTTGGATGCCTGGTTCCACTCCCACGGTTTGAAGGTCAACACCGGCAAAACTGAACTTATCGTATTTGGCTCCCGTCAGAATTGTCGTGGCTTAGTCCCGATCTCCATTCGATTTCGCGAGAATACGATCCGTGAGGGCCCTACGGTGTGGCGTGGTGTTTCCACGCCACGCCCTACCTTGGCGTGGTGTTCGACAAGCATCTCACCTGGGACTCTCACGTGTCTGCTCTCGTCAAAAAATGCAACGGTATCCTCATCGGCCTGTCCCACGTGCGTCATCAGATCCCGCCCGACCTTCTGCCTACCCTGGTCAATGCCTTGGTCCTCTCGCACGTCCGATACTGTCTTGCTGTCTTTGGAAACGGGTCAGATAAAAATATACAGCGCCTCCAAAAGATCCTCAATTTTGCGCTGCGCGTTGTCTCTGGCCGACGCAAATTCGACCACATATCGGACGTGCGAGACGAACTGGCTGGCCTACCGCCCGTCAGTTGTACGAACTTCACTCATTAATTTTGTATGCACAAAATTCGCTGCACCGGGGAGCCAGTGGCTCTTTCCTCTCAGCTTCAGGTCAACTCTGCTCTTCGCTCTCGAACCACCCGGCAGGACGCAGATCTCTCCCGCGCGCGAGAACCGAAGCAGGCAGGCGGCGCCTTCTTTTTTTTTGTACGGCGCAGGTATATAACCGCCTCCCGCTGGAGATTCGAGATTTATCCCTGGAGGCTTTTAAGCGTGCAGTGTCCGAATTTTTAGTTGTGTTAAGAGAGGAAAATAAGTGTGTGACTGCGTGGGTGTGTGTGCGTGTGTGTTTTATTTTCTATGGCCCGTGTGCACTTTTATATTCATCTGATCTTATTGTGTGTTGTATACCGAGTGTCTTTTAACATGTCTCTCTTCTTAACCCTGACCCGACACTCGGAATAGCCATTTTAAAATGGAGTGTTCTAATTGTTTAATACAATATTATACTTGATCAGCAAGCCTTCACTCCAATATGTCTCTTGAATGAACGGTTCTATCCATTATAACTGCACCCAGAATACCCGCAACGCATCTTTGGACGGGGCGGAGGTACGCGAAAAGGTGCTGGCGCTGCCTGATCATCACGCTCAGATCTATCTGGCCCCATTTCCACCATCAACCGCCCCAACACGGCGCTTGTCACGCTCACAGCCTGTCACACCAACTCTCACCAACGCTTCCAACGAACTCAATCGCCCAATGGTCTTTAACCCTCGCCCTACGGGAGCTTTTTTCACCTTCGCCCTACGGGGGGGGGGGGGGACAGGCCCCCTGTTAACTTCCAAAGCAAGCAACTTAGAGCAATGCGGTAAGAACCAGCATGTTGCCTGTCATGAGAAGAATCTAACAGTCTGCAATTTTTAGGTTTCAGGTCAACGGGTGACCTTCCAGGTCAAGTGAATGACCTCGGATTTACCACGTCCAGAACAGCGATTTTGCTCTTCAGAAAACCTCAAAATTAGAAATTGATAAATGTAAATACAAAGGAATGTTCCTTGACCAGTTTTGGCTCAGAAATACAAACAAAAAACAATTATTTGTTCGTATATTGTCCAAAAATGTCCAAAAGGTTATTAAAAAATGACGTCATCAGTTTCTTACACTTAGGAAGCCATCACTCAGTCAATAATGAAGATATTGCTTTGAAATTTGGTATGAGTATGGTCCATACTCAGTTCTCGCACATATATTCCGGTTTTTCTAATATCTTTGACAATTTTGATTTTGTGGGGATTTTTCTTTTTTAATAATTGTTTATTTTATTTTAGGGGTCAAAATCCCAAAATCTTGAAAATCCGAGATTGCCATTTAAAAGAGAATGTCATTTTGTATCTTTCATCAATTGAGTTTGCAATTTTCTTTAAAACTATGTTTTCTACGATTTTTCCAATATTTCTCATTTTTTACCAACATGACGTCATCAAAACATTATTTTCTCCCAAAATACTTCACCAATTTCAAATGAATTTTTACAGCCTACGTATAATTGTTGTAAACTCAGCTACCCAAAATTTAAATAAGATGCACCCCATGTGTCAAATGTTATTCAAGAAAAACTTCAGGGGGGCCTGTCAGGCCCCCCCCCCTCCCCCTGTAGGGCGAGGGGGTATCATAGGGCTGTCACACGGGTGGCGCAAAGTTGGAAGGACTTTGCTACCTCCGAAAACAAAAAGTATTGCGGCGACTATGGCGCACATATTGGGCTGTGTCGAACTAATTGTGTTCAGAACATGCTCACAGCGTCCTTTGGACCAATCAGCGACTGCTTTTGTGGCAGAATTTCACGCGTGTCAAATTGGACACGGAATCATCGAAGTAACTTGAATTGTGGAAATCGGTATTTTTAGCCAGAATTTGTCACTTTTGTCAGATGATATCACCCGGTTGTTGTCACGAACGCTCGTTGGTGAGTTGGAAGGTTTTTGCCCCTCTGTCTTAGGTTTGGTTCCGACCGGACCTGACTTTTTCGTGAGACGCCAGCCACGACCGGTCACGCCAGCCACGACCGGTAACGCCAGCCACGACCGGTGACGCCAGCCGTGCCGTTACCGAGGCTCCTATGACTGATATCGTGATATCGTGATATCGTGATATCGTGCTGCTTCAGTCATGAACTCCATGATTCAGTAATGCAACTCACCAGCAGCAGCGACGGCGCTACCGGGGGGTCAGGAGGGACAGTCGCTTCCCCTGTCGTTGGGCAGGGGGGACATATCTTTTTGCCCCTCCTGCCATTTAAGCAGGCCCCTCCATGCTTCAAAGAGGCCCCATCTCGCAGGCCCCATCGCGGAGGTCACAGGTGCCCCTGGAAGCCAGAGGGGTCCTATGGAGGTCAGAGGAGGCCTTTGAAGGCCAGAGGAGGCCATCTGTAAGTCAGAGGGGGAGGTCAGAGGTGGGACCCTGGGGGTCAGAGGGGGTCCTTTGGGAGCCAGAAAGACCACCGAAGGCCAGAGTGGGCCCTCTGGAAGCCTGAGCGGCCCTCTGGAGGTCAAAGGCCAGGGATCCCCTGCAAGGGCGTAGGCAGGGGGGGGGGGGTGTAAGGGGGCCATGCCTCCCCCTGTGGGCCAGGTAGGCCCCTCTGGCGACCGAGCGAGGGCTCCCTGGGACCGAAGGCCCAGTGTTTTGGATGGTGTCAGGCGCCCGCGAAACGCCTTACGTCGCATAATAGAACGGCCACCAACCTAAACAAATCGTAACACGAATAAATAGCAGCACTTGCTTGTCTGTTAAAGGCATGCATATGTAAAGACGTACAAAAGGGCCCAGAAAGTGTGGATAAGGCCCTCTACCAGCTTTTAAAGGGCCCTGCCGATCTGCAGATGGCCCCCTGCCGGCATTTAGAGGGCCCCTATCGGTTGTAGAGGGCCCTCTGCCGGCATTTATATGGCCCTGCCGACCTGTATGTAGAGGGCCCTGGCGACCTTTAGAGGGCCCTTCCGGCCTGTATAGGGCCCTGCCGGCCTTTAGAGGGCCTTGTCGGTTTTGACATGGCCCTACGGCCTTTAGAGGGCCCTGCCGATCTGTAGATCGCCCTGCCAATCTGCAGAGGGACTCTGTCGGGATTTAGAGGGCCCTGTCGACCTGTAGAGGGCCCTCTTCCAGCCTTTAGGGGCCCTGTCGATCTGCAGTGTCCCAGCCAATCTGTAGAGGGCCCTCTGTTGACCTTAAGAAGGCCCTGCCGATCTGTACAGGGCCCTCTGTCGGCATTTAGAGGGCCCTGCCGTTCTGTTGATGGTCATATGCCAGCCTTTAGAGGCCCCTGCCGATCTGTAGAGGGCCTTTGCTGTCCTTTAGAGGGTCCTGTGGTGGTAGAGGTGGTCTGCCGGTCGAGTGTCGGTGAGGCTCTCGAATGAAGACCAGTCAAAGTTCTCATTGTTTTTCGGTGTATGCTAGTAACGTCTGAGAGGAGTACAGGGCTTTGACAATGTACGAGTATTAACCCGGCATTGGCTGGGGTCTCAGCCGAACACCATTGGCTGGGTTGGCGTTTTTTCGCCCCCCCCCCTGGTTATCTTCCGAACCAATAACCGCAGCGTCGACCTGCATAGGTGGCCAAAGATCTCGTCTGGACACACATCCGGACAAACACGTTGGCCCGTACTTTCCTGAGCAACCCCCCAGTGGAAATATGTATCCTTCTACGATTTTGAATTAGAAACGCCTTGGCGAGACAAACACGATGGCGTAAAAAAATAGTGCCTTATCTTCATTAGGTACACATTTATTTGCGTTAAACTATTTTGCCATTTTTTTTTGTACATTTGATGATCTGTGGAGCCTAAAATATTGACCTGAGCTCAAATTTGAGGACGCAAATTACGATTACGATTAAATTACGATTAAATATTTAAAAAGCTTTCGATTGCTTTTTCGTTTGTTCCTAGCTGTCATAATTCCCGATATATTTGGGGGGTTTCTCGAGCGAAGTCCTAAAACTGGAAAATCTGACTTTTGATGACTTCTGGTGACCTCAATATTGACCTGACCTAAAAAGACAGATAAACCTTTCATAGAGCTTGTCTCGAGCTATCTAACGCCGTTTTCCGCTTGTCGCTACGTTGCGTGTTTTTGTAGATCTTAGGGGGGGGGGGGGGTGGAATCCTCCCCCCACCAGGGCGTGTAATTATCAGAGGCCCTCCAGGGCGCGTGTTAAGATATGACTCTATCGTGTTGTAGAAATCCCGCGTATCACAATGTGGTGTATGTTTTTCAAGAAAATTTATAAGCAAACGGTATCCAAAGCTTTCTGTAAATCAAGATATAAGAAGCATGTTATTTCGTTATTTTGTAGAGATTTTGTAACTTCATCGTACATGTGCACGATCGGCATGTACGTTCTGTGTTGTTTCCTCAATCCGAATTGAAGAAGATTCAGGATATTATTTTGATTAACCCGCGCCTCGCTGGAGGTGGCAGAATCTGCCCCCCCCCCTCCCTGATTTTCTCAATAACTTGAAAACAATGATAGATATCGACGTCATCCTTGCAGTACCTTATGCTGCATCCAATATTCATCTTATCACAACATTTCAATGCAAATGGTGTAGTACTTTGGGAGATAATGACGTTTTAATCACGTCATGTCATGCCATTTTTGGTGGAAAAACAATAAATGTTTGAAAAATCGTAGACAATCTAGTCTTGAAGCAAATTGCCGAAAGAAAAGAAATAGCATTATATTGTGAAATAGCTACCGCGGATTTCCAAATTTTTCAGTTTTTTGACTCCCAAAAATAAAACAATATATCTTTGCGTTGTCGAAAGTCATTTGTCACAACATACAACATACTGTATATTTTAATTATGTGGCCCCATTGGCTACGAGGGTCTCTGATCCCACCCCTGGTAGAAATTCTGTCTACGCCCCTGGTCCCCTGTAGGCCAGAGGGGGTTCTATGGAGGTCAGAGGTGCCCCTGAAGTCCAGAAGCGGCCCTCGGGAAACCAGAGGGAAGGTGAGACCTGAGCCCTATGGAGGTCAAAGGCCCCTTTTCAAATAGAGGCCCCTCTCAAATGGAGATTCCCTTTCAAATGGAGGCCCCCTAAATTTCGACTCCCCCCTGACAAAAATCCGTGGCGCCGCCCCTGACCACATTTGCAAGCAGCAACACTTAAGCAGCACATTTAGCAGCACATTTGCGGTGCAAAGAAATCATGGCTTATATGCACTGAATACACAGCATTGCTAATATTTGAATAATATTAATTAATAAGCTCATCAGAAATATTAATGTCCTTATTGACCGCCCATTTCCACATTCTCTATTGTGTAGACCGGCCCCGGCAAAAATACCTCACCTTATCTGTGTTTTCAAAATTGATTTTTCAAACCTGACTTAGGGTACAAGTCTGATCTTCGGACACGTGCGAATCTCGGAATTTTCTTGTTATCCTTTCTTGCTATGTCTATGGAGGGTCCTAATACATATATCTGTATCAGTATCTGTATCAGAATCCAGATGAGACTGACGCATTGTTTACATTCTGACATCATGGAAGTCTGTGGATACAGCATCTCATTCTTACCCTATAGGTAGATATTGTATTTGTATTCACTTGTTGCACCACAAACACCAATGTTGGTCCGGGACTCCGGGTGGTGGGAACACATACAAATGTAGATATCAGCAATATGAGCCTCTGATTGTTTGGTCATAGAAAGGAGCACCCCTTAGCATTTTAAATGTTACTAAACTTAACTATTGTGTCACTACACATCTTCCGGGCACTATTATGTAACTTTTATTTTATTTTCATTTCATTTTCATTTTCTTACCTAAGAATATTGGAACAAAAATATTTCCATAAGTTCACAAATGTTCAGTGTTCACTGTTCACCCATCGCGATCGTGAACATGAATACGTGATGAAGTAAACAACTCACCTGTTCCAAGTTTCAAAGCCAGGGACGGTACCTCTAGAATAATGACGTCACTGGAACAATATGAACATAATCAAACCTGACCTAGCCTTTACAGCAATTATGATCCATTAAGTCCGATCAGGACGGCCTACCCTACCGCTCATAGCCATTAAGTCTGATCGGGGCGGCCTACTCTACCACTCATAGCCATTAGCCGTTTTCACGAAGGATTTTGCGTTTGGGGCGATTGGGGCGTTTGGGTGTTTGGGGCGATTGGGGTAAATGGGTCTATAGCTCGTAAGAACACGGCTTTTCTGGTGATTTTTGGTATCAATCACAATTGTATGAATTAATGTATGAGTATATGCTCTTACAATGCAATATTTACCATTAGTTTGCTTTGAATATTCAAATTCATGAGCAAATCTGGCAATTTTGGGATGTGCTAGCTCCTTCTACAAAACATACCGAAAACACCCCCACAAGAGGCTGGTGGTATACTAGATAATCAGCTTTGATTAAATAAAATACGCAATTGACAGTTAGGGGAAAACTGAAGATATTAATGGCAAAGAAATCTAACATTATGATGAAAATGCAATCAAATGTCAAAAGCATAGACATGCCTTATTTCAACGTCACTCCATCCCGCTGAGATCGTCCATTTTTTTGTATTGGTTCTCACTCGCACACCAGTGCTGAGGCACAAATCGTTCCGAGTCGGACACGCGGCCGGCCGGCCCGGGCGCTGCAGGACGAATGGCCTGTCTGCCGCACGTTTCCCGCGTGCGCCCGGGCCCCGGCGCTGTGATTGGCCGACGCTATGACGTCACAGTCACGTGACATGACGTCACGCGGAAGACTGAGCTTTATGAAACGATAAGTGTGAGCAATGCAATTTCTAAACATGTGGTTCCGATAGGCCCTTACATAGGGGGGCACGCAGGCCCATTTCTCCGTAAACCAAGAATGGTAGCAGGCCCTGCGTAGGGGGGCACGTAGGCCCATTTCTCCTGTCGTGAGCTTAGAACAACGAGACATTCTTTCTCAAACGTAACTGCCCCGGCGCTCCCTATCAGAGGGGCGGGGCAGGGACGCCCCATCCGGGCCCCGCTGGGACCCCCCGCGCTGGCGCCATGGCACCGCCGGGCTCCAGGCACGGGGGGAGGGCCGGCGCCCGGGACCCAGGAGCAAGCTCTACTGGGTCCCGGCTCCAGGCTCTCCGGCGGGGCAAGCTCCCGGGTCGGCGCACCGGCAGTCGCCAGGCGCCCGAGCCCGGGAGGGTCACGGCGGGTCCCCGTATCCCGGGAGCTGCCTCAACGGGGATCGGGGCCCCGGGACCGTTTCCATTTTTATTGATTTTACATAATTCACCTCATATATTCAAAAGTTGAATCAAACGTGAATCAATATTTTTTAAAAAAATTCTTTGAATCAGAATGAATCAATTCTCAAAATTGTATCCGTGAATCGAACGGTGATTAAATCATTCAGATTCCAAAATGAATCATGATTGAATCGTTCCAAAAAAGTTGAATCAATAACCAGTCTGCTTTCTGCAGCCACTAGTATTGAAGTCAAAAATGGCTACTCTAGATCGAACGGACGCCATTGCTGGGCGCAGACCACGGCTCTGCACATGCGCAACGTGACGTCAGGCGACCGGCCGGCTGGTCGCCATGGTGACCAGCCGGCCGGCGCCGGAGCCACGTGTGCAACGTGACGTCAGGCGACAAGCCGGCCCGTCGCCATGGTGACCGGGCGGCGGCGCCTGCACAGAGCAAGCGCAGAGCCGGACCCAGCTCATCCCTCATCTTGCAACAAATGATCAAAACGAAATCACTAATTATCATTAATCCTTGCTTTCAAAAGTGAATATGACTGAAAATATGAATAGACTAATTCATCTAGTTTTCGTTGAAATAAGCTATTATTCCTGAAAACCATGTCGCCGCAAAATATAACCATTTCCCGAAACCCGCACTTCAGGGATTCGAGCAAGATGGAGTCGCACCAAGCGCCCCAAACTACCACAGCCATCTGGCAACACCAGAGATAGTTTAAGATTAATTTGTTAATTTCAAGTAAACTATGGTGTTATCGTTAAAATGGAATTTCCAGAAAAATGCATTAGTTCATAAAGTTGCGATTGATAACAAAAATCATCGGGAAAAGCCGTGTTCTGACGAGCTATAGACCCATTTACTCCAAACGCCCCAATCGCCGCAATCGCCGCAAGCGCCAAAAACGTTCCAATCGCCTCAAACGCAAAATCCTTCGTGAAAACGGCTAATAGCGGGTTAATGTAATTTGATGTTTGATATGATTTGATGAAAAACTTATTTTTGGAGAGAAAAAAAATCAAAATTTCCAAACATATTCAAAAACCGGAATATATATTGGAGAACGAAGTATGGACAATACCCAAACCGAATTTCACAGCAATATCTTTAGTTTTGGATGGCTTATGGATACTTAACACGCCATTGAATAGGGGAGGGTTTAACGCCCCCCCCCTGATGAATTTTCGCAATAGCTGAAAAACTAATAGCACTATCAACGTAAAACTTCGGGTACCCTCTTATAAATCATTGTTACGTCTTGTGTGCAAAAATAAAAATAAATCGTCGAAATTGTTTCGAGTTATAGCGAATTTAGTGACGTCACTACACACGAGTTCTACACCAAAATCAGCTAAGCTTTGCGAAGTCTGAGGGGGGGGGGGGGGGGGGGGGGGGGGTCAAGTCGAACAAATGCCTCATTTGAAGCAAAATACAATCGAAAAACGCCAAAAGATAGCAAATTGCAACGGCTAAAAAGTGTCTATCTCAGAATTTGGAAAGTTTTGGTTTTTGACTCCCAAAAACTAAAAAAATCTTTTTTGGGGAAAATTGTCACAAAATCAGAATTTTCTACAATATTTTTTTTTTTTAAACGGAAGATTTGTCAGAGAACCATGCCAAGGCAACTACCATGCCAAATTGTAAACTGATATCTCCATTTTGACTGACTTATGACATCTAAAGTATGGGTAACTTATGAAGTCATATTTTGAAATTGCGTTTGTTTGCTTTTATTGACTAGATACAGACAGATAAATGCCACCACTGTATTTATGATGCAAAACTGGTTTAGCAACATGCATTTTTTGTTTAGATTTAACAATTTAAAATGTTGACCATCGGTGACCTGAACTTGACCTGAAATTGACATTTACTTCACGTAAATGAAGTCAGGTGGTAAAATGACTATCACTATCGAATTATACGTAGAACATAACTCTTAAAACATGTGTAGCATGACTTTCGTAGTTATTTTGAGCATAGTGACCTTTTGTGACCTGACCTTGACCTTGGCCAACAACCTAACTTTAGCTCATGCGGGATATGTATCATATCTTTGGCACCACTTTGGGTGAAACTGGTCGCAATCGAAGGCTTTGGATGGAAAGTATGGTCCATAAACTCAATACGCCGATTTTGACCTTTGACCTGACCGTGACCTGACATTTGACCTCACTTTGACAATTTTGAGCATGATTGATATTCGTCTTATTTATATTTTTAGATTGCTGCCTTGCGCGTCTCGCTGTGATCATTAGTTCGGAAGATAACCAGGGGGCGTTTAATGCGACCCCCCCCCCCCAGTCAATGGCGTTCTCCTGAAACCCCAGTCAATGCCTGGTTAAGTATGATGGCTCTGGATTTTGTATTTGACATTTCCAAATATGCACGCGGCACTTTCCCAACTGCTACCAAAATGCTACCAAATAGAAGAGACACGAACGAGGCAAAAAAGAACGATTTATTTCATTCGCAAGAAGTTATTTTTCGCAATCAGCACCCATTTTTCATCGCCAGTTTCAGCGGATATGGGGGGGGGCAGGGGCATCGTTTTCTATAGGCCTGGTAGGGCCTACCAATGTTTATTTGGGCCCTACCAATGCCTCTTTGGGCCCTACCAATGTTTTACAATATTTCCTAAAAGAGATAAGAAAATTTCAAAAATAAAAATAAAAAGGCATTGCTATGAAGCCTATAAGAATGTATAGCTTGGACCATGCAGGCACGTGGCCAAGGGGGGGGGGGGCGGCGCCCCCCCCCCCCCCTGGAGGCCAGGAGGGCCCTTTTCAGCGCGCTGCGCGAGCCGAAAAGGGCCGACGAGACCGCGCGAAGCGCGGTATCATGGGCTCTTTACCACGCAAAGCGTGGTCTTTAGAGAGTTTAGAGCACATCAGAGGCCCTTTAGGGCCACCAGGGCCCTCTCTGAAAGACCAGAGGGCCCTTGGACGTTCAAAAGAGCACTGTGCATGTCAGAGGGGCCCCTGGCCAGACCGAAAGGGCCCCCAGCGGGTCAGAGGGCCCCCTGAACACGTCTAATGGGCCCCTAGCCAGCGCAGAGAGGCCCCTGGGCAGGTCGAGAGGCCCCTGAGCATGTCGGTAGGGTGACAAAGCGACCAGCGCAGTCCCTTGCCAGGTCATAAGGGCCCTGAGGAGGTTGGAGAGCCCCTGGACAGACCAGAGGACCCCTGGGAAGTTAAAAGGGCCCCTGTGCAGGTCAGAGTGTCCCCTGACCAGACCGAAAAGGCCCCTAGATGGGTCAGAAGGGCTACTGAACATGCCGAATGAGCCCCTAGTCAGCAAGGAGGGGCCCCGGGGCAGGTCGGAGGGCCCTCAGAGCATGTCGCAAGGCGACAAAGCAGCCAGCGCAGTCCCCTGCCAGGTCGGAAGGACCCCTTAGATACCAGACATTTGTTTAAGCGTGGAATTTGTTTTTCAAGTACATTGTGAAATGTTCAATGTTGAATCAAGGTGTCCGGGGTAATGTTCAGTTTACCCTACCAGACAGTTGTTTAAGCGTGGAATTTGGGTAAAATTCCACGCTTAAACAAATGTAAACTGACATTACCCCGGACATCTTGATTCAACACTGAACACTGTTCTTAAAACTAATTCACCACGGAACACTGTTCTTAAAACTAACATGCTGAACATCACTGAAGACTTCCACAATTTACTTGAAAACTAACACTTGTTGTGTTGTTCTTACCAAATTCAACTTACCAAATTCAATTCAAATTCAACGCTTTGCATGTCTGGCAGGATAAACTGAAAGATTGGACTTTTCATACAACTCTATAGGGTTATTTTGTTGTGTGTTATTCTGATAGCATGACAAGTCCAATCTTTCAGTTTACCCTACCTCACGGCTACGCGCCCTAAGCCAGCAACAACAACAGTTTACCCTACCAGTCTTCAGTGGTGTGGAATTTGTTAAGAACAACGCACTATAGTGTGTTGGTCTTAACAAATTCCACACCACTGCAGACTGGTAGGGTAAACTGTTGTTGTTGTTGCTGGCTTAGTTGCTGCTGTTGCTGTTGTTGTTGAGGTAGGGTAAACTGAAAGATTGGACTTTTCATGCTATCAGAATAGCACACAGCCAAATAATACTGGCACACAACCCTAGACATTACCCCAGACACCTTGATTCAACACTGAACACACAACCTTGAAAACTAATACTGAACACTACTGAACACACAGCCCTTGTTCTTAACATATTTCACTCTTTCACAATTTACTTGAAAACAAATTCCACTTCAGTCACACTAATATGCATTTGGGCTAGGATCGCCAGGATTAATAATATTCAACCAAGGTAGGTACCTACGATTCAACACTGAACACACAACCCTAGGCCGCCAGCGTGTTGTTTTCGTATGGCTCATAATGAATGTCAGAAAAGCGCAACATATGAAGAAATTCGGGCCCACTAAATACAAATATCACTGCAATCAATATAAATTCCACGCTTTCACAATTTGCTTGAAAAATATATAGGTCCGATCTGAATGGTAGTGATACACTGACATGCCTGCCATCATGCTGATTCAGAGAATGTATGGGTTTTGGGTCCATCGCCAAGGGTTTTCGAGTTTATGGCGTTGGAACGGTTTGAATTAGCCATTTATATAGTAGATGTATAGATGTTATGGATATATGTATATTTAATATGTATGTATGAGTGCATATGATAGTATAATAGGTCGTTAACAAAATGAATGTTTGAAATTATCATGGGATCATCATCTTTTGGTGACGCTTGATAAGCAAGTTCCAAATATACAATTTCACACACATCGAAGAATATTTAGGGGTCCCGCAAGTCCGTCAAAGTTTCTCCTATGTAACCGGTCAGCACCTCGTTCGATTACCGGGGTCAACGTTTTACAAAACTGTATTTGCACTACAAATTAATATATTTGTTAACATTCCCTATTTCAAATGACGAAATAATTGAAAGGATTACGCTTTCTTCTATAAAACAGAAATTTGAACCGGGTTACGGAACGATAATGATGTATTCACCATAGGAGTACTGCAAGCCCGCATCCTTATTTTCACGAATTGGTGAAGGTCCAAAACTCACGTAACCAGTTTCGATGCGATTGCAATGCTGATTCTGTAGTTTTATTTTCAGTGGTGTTCGCTCACTCCCCTCTTTGAGTGGGGGAAGCGAAGTTTTTTTTTTGGGGGGGGGGGAGGGCAGTCAGTGTTGCGGGGGCCAGCCACAGGGGCATATTTAAGGGGTCAGGTGTCGCCCTCAGACCAGGTACCGCCCTCAGGTCAGGTGCCGCCCTCAGACCAGGTGCCTCCCTCAGGCCAGGTGCCTCCCACAGGCCAGGTACCGCCCTTATACCAGGTGCCGCCCTCAGGCCAGGTGCCGCCCTCCGGTCCAACCAACAGGCCAGGTGTTGCCCTCCGCCCTCCGGCCTCTGGCCCGCGTAGTAGGGCGCCTGGAATGCCGACAGGCGCCCTTCCTTCTACAGGGGCGGCTAAAGAGAGCGGCCTGGAGTGGCCTAGGTGCCGTCCTCAAATGAGGTGCCGCCCGCAGGTTAGGTGGCGCCGGCCGTCCTCAGACCATACCAGGTGATGTCCTCAGACCATACCAGGTGACGCCCTCAGACGAGGTACCGCCCTTAGAACAGGTGCTGCCCTCTGGCAAGGTGCCGCCCTCAGACAAGGTGCAGCCCTCAGGTCAGGTGCCGCCCTCAGACGAGGTGCCACCCTCAGGTCAGGTGCAGCCCTCAGGTCAGGTGCCGCCCTCAGACGAGGTGCCGCCCTCAGACAAGGTGCCGCCCTCAGACAAGGTGCAGCCCTCAGGTCAGGTGCCGCCCTCAGACAAGGTGAAGCCCTCTGGCAAGGTGCCGCCCTCAGACGAGGTGCAGCCCTCAGGTCAGGTGCCGTCCTCAGGCGAGGTGCCACCCTCAGGTCAGGTGCCGCCCTCAGACCAGGTACCGCCCTCAGGTCAGGTGCCGCCCTCAGACAAGGTGCAGCCCTCAGGTCAGGTGCCGCCCTCAGACAAGGTGCAGCCCTCAGGTCAGGTGCCGCCCTCAGACCAGGTACCGCCCTCAGGTCAGGTGCCGCCCTCAGACAAGGTGCCACCCTCAGGTCAGGTGCCGCCCTCAGACCAGGTACCGCCCTCAGGTCAGGTGCCGCCCTCAGACGAGGTGCCGCCCTCAGACAAGGTGCCGCCCTCAGACAAGGTGCAGCCCTCAGGTCAGGTGCCACCCTCAGACAAGGTGCAGCCCTCTGGCAAGGTGCCGCCCTCAGACGAGGTGCAGCCCTCAGGTCAGGTGCCGCCCTCAGACGAGGTGCCACCCTCAGGTCAGGTGCCGCCCTCAGACCAGGTACCGCCCTCAGGTCAGGTGCCGCCCTCAGACAAGGTGAAGCCCTCAGGTCAGGTGCCGCCCTCAGACAAGATGCAGCCCTCAGGTCAGGTGCCGCCCTCAGACCAGGTACCGCCCTCAGGTCAGGTGCCGCCCTCAGACAAGGTGCCACCCTCAGGTCAGGTGCCGCCCTCAGACCAGGTACCGCCCTCAGGTCAGGTGCCGCCCTCAGACAAGGTGCCACCCTCAGGTCAGGTGCCGCCCTCAGACCAGGTACCGCCCTCAGGTCAGGTGCCGCCCTCAGACAAGGTGCCACCCTCAGGTCAGGTGCCGCCCTCAGACGAGGTGCAGCCCTCAGGTCAGGTGCCGCCCTCAGACAAGGTGCCACCCTCAGGTCAGGTGCCGCTGGGTTAATTTTTGAAGGCTGAGAGAACAGGAGCAGGGTGAATTTCGGCAGACCTCGTGGGTGGAGACGGGGCTGATTTGGACAAACCTGTGTGCGGGGCAGGGCGGAGTTCTGCATGCCTGGGACTTTGGCAGACCAGGGAAACGGGCAGGGTTGATTTTGTGAAGCCGGGGAACAGGGTGGGTGGATTTCGACTGGCCCGAGTGCAAAATTGTCTGTTTTCCACCCACTTATTTAGCTGAGGTGTTGTGCTTCATCGCGAGCACTCCTCAGTTTTGCTCTGCCCCATTCATGAATGGAAAAGACATGGATTCCTCTTTATTGACATAATTTTGATTTTGTGTCTTTTGTTTGATACATTTTTTTTTTTTTTCTCAGAAATCCTGGTCAATTCCACGAATTCCATGGTTAAAAAATATTCGAGAATATCATCAAGTGGAAAAACAGCTACCTACTTTAAGTTATAGATTTATTGTATAAATTATTTTCATTAACTTCTTTGCTATTGTTTTTTATTATTATTACCCCCCCCCCCCCCCGCTCAACAACACCTTTCGCTGACGGCGCCCTCATGTGGGAGTTTGGCGCTCTCTTGAGGGCTTCCCCACCCCTTGACAGATTTATAAATACGCCACTGTCTGCTGCAGGTCGTCCAGGACCATCGCCGGCTCAACCCCTGATCTCGGCCTGAAGCCGGCCTGAACTGTAAATGTGCATTGTACAATGTGCTAATACATCAACGGAACCCCGCCCGTAACCTGCTTACTTATGCTACTTCCCATGTTTTGTTGCGTTCTCCTACGCTGTTCAATGCACAAATGAAGCCAGGAATCGGAAGACGTAAAATATTTATAAACCGCCCTTATCAAGAACATGTTCGAACAAACACACAAACAGTATTTGCTGCCGATCATCGTGGCCCACCGCCGGGTCCACCCCTGAACCCAAACTGAACGTACCGCACCTATGTTACTTGTCACGTTTTGTCGCGTGTTTTTAAGTTGCTGAATGCCCAAGCCAAGCCAGCAATCGGAAAGAAGAATACATTCCTCTGCAGGTCGAATTTAGTGTCGATGCTTTGCAGACAAGTTCTGGGAATGCTCGAATATGGGATTGGGTATATTTAATTGAATTTACCTACCTATTTTGGCAAACAAATATGTTGTTCCACTACATTCTGTGATCTGAAATTTCAGATGTTCTAAAAACACGCTTATTTGCTGCATATTTTTTTTTATGAATCGTCGACCACCAAATTGGAACGAGGCACTGTCCGGTTACATATATGAAACTTGACGGTCTTGCGGGGGCCCTAAATATTCTTGGATTTGATCGAAATTATATAATTGGAGACTGTTCATCAAGTGCCACCAAACGATAGATGATCCCATTATAATTTCAAACTTTCAATTTTTTTAAACGCCCTAGTGTATATGCATGTATATTTTCTGCAGGATGTCAAAATGTCGGTGACCTATAATTGAATGCATGTGATTGTTGTTCTCCACTGTGCCTTGTTATTTTGTCATATCATTGTTCATTGCTGACGAAGCTTGAATAGCGAAATATCCAAGAATATAATTTCAGCCTTAATTGATTTATTTACTTACTTATTATGAGGTTACCGGTTATTTGCATTCTCATCATCATGATTAACCTCACACATAGTTTTCGCCACCTTAGATCTGTTGAATAACCTTTTGAAATACAGCTCCAGGCAATAGGCATATACAAACTGAAAATTCATCTCACTTGTAGGCCCTCAAAGCTCAGTCTCAGCGCAAACAAGATACATTCCATCTCATTCTCACGAAACACAACTCCTGCGCAGATGCGACAACTGTTGTGTTCTTTGCGACATGTGTCCGTAGTGATCAGGTGAGATCGTGACGTAAGCATTGCCTCCATATCCTTGGCAGAGGGGTTCCGTGCACATCCAAAGAACATCACATTTGAGTCCAGAAAGTGGGAGCAAAATCGGAGGTCAATATGTTTGATTTGGGCTATACGAAATATGTCGAAATATTTGCTAACTTAGTTTTATTTCTTGAACTGTGAAACAAGTTTTGTTTGGATAGTTATATTTTTGTTTCATATTTAGCTTACAAAACATATACATTTTCTGTTTAACGTCACTATTTCATCAGCTGTTCACTATTTGCAGAGGTGGAAAAACCTTGAAGCTGGCACCTACAAAGAGCCAGGCTGACTCACTTCCATTTTTCGCGCTCTTATGGCCAATTACTCTAAAAGTCAGGTTTTATATTGTCTCAGTGACTAAACAATATATGTCCTGGGATCCACATGGGACACCAGATCCAGGTACACAATATCCAGAGGGATCCACAAAGATCCCAGATCCTGATATTTTGTATGCCGTGGGGTCTAAAATGTATGCCGAGGGCCCCAGGAGGGTCCCAGATATGCATGCATTTTATGCCAAGGGATCCACTGGGATCCCAGATCCAACTTCAGGATCGAGGCATAAGTCTGGACTACATACATACAGTCCTTATAGGTAGGTGCCCAGGGCCCCAGCTGCTGGCCTATTCTCTCACAACAATGATATGTTAGCTGGAGGAACACGTAACTAGCAGTTATACAGTATGTAATTAACTAAAAAGTGGTATAATTAACGGAATTTGATGTTAAAATACAATCAAATCAGCTATGAAAACCAGTGACGTCATTGTAATGTCGAAGGGATAGAAAGAAGCACAGAACCAGAGGCCCAAGCACCGCAATTGTCGCTGTCTCGTGTAGCAGCACCACAATTGTCGCAAACCCACCAGACCCACCGACAAACGGACAGATAGCATTCCTTTACTAATAAGGTTTACCCACAAGGGAGAAACGACCCTGGGGGTGCTATCAGACCATTTGGCATAAATATTTTTCAATATGGTAGGCCCAGACATGTGCCTAGATACTGGGATCCAGCTGAGATCCAGATCTCTGTGTCCCAAGATCCACATGGGACACCAGATACAGGCACACAATAAGCTGAGGGATCCACAAAGATCCCAGATCCTGATATATTTTATGCCGTGGGATCTGTGATTTACGCCAGAGGGATCCAGGAGGATACGCAGAGGGATCCACTGGGATCCAATACCTTTGTGCATTTTATGCTGATTGATCCACTGGGATCCCAGATCCAACTTTGGGATCCAGTCACAATTCTGTTGTGAATATTAAGTGAAACATAATATGACGGGTGGATATTTACACCAAATACTGGATGACACTGACAAACTTTTCTGAACATATTTCAATTACACAATTCTAAGGGAATGTAACACAATGTATGGCAAAGCAAACATAAATTGTATTACCTGGTATTGTCATCAAGCTTATGTCGCTTTACATTCTTGTACTAGCCCTCGTATGGACAGCGGCCACAAGCTTGATGCCGCCTGTCGGGAGCTTTGCTTCTTCCTCAACTAGTTGTTTTCTTTTTAGCTTTACCCATCTTCAGCTTTTCGCAATCAAGCTATCGAGATAGACAAAATGAAAGTAATAAGCACTTATTACCCCTGTGACACCGATAGCACCCTATCAAATACCCAGTACCCACCGCTGAAGGTCCAAACCAAGGCTGAGCTCCACACAAATTCAATCAAAGATCTTGTCCTGTCAGTTCAAATGGTTCACTTGTTAGCGAAATGCGTAAGACACTTCAAGTATTGAGGGACTAACGATCCATTGGGCGAGTCTTTACTTTCATACAGTCCTTATAGGTGGGTGCCCAGGGCCCCAGCTGCTGGCCTATTCTCTCACAACAATGATATGTTAGCTGGAGGAACACGTAACTAGCAGTTATACAGTGTGTAATTAACTAAAAAATGATATAATTAACGTAATTTGATGTTAAAATACAATCAAATCGGGTATCAAAACCAGTGACGTTATTGTAATGTCGAAGGGATAGAAAGAAGCACAGAACCACAGACCCAAGCACCGCAATTGTCGCTGTCTCATGTAGCAGCACCACAATTGTCGCAGACCCACCAGACCCACCGACAAACTCACGACTCGGGTGGCGCTTCCAAAGGCCAGCAGGAATGTCGGAGGTCGATGGATGCTGCAGCTAAATTTAAATACTTACTAATTCAACAGCCAGGTATGTGAGATGGGTTATGCTTGATATCTTACTGAGTCAAAGTGAGTAGGAATGTTATCTAAGTTTTCATATTTTAGAATTCATGTCTCTGAAAATCCATGAATCCGTAGGCGGTTTCCTGTCTCACCGTACCTTTTGCTGTCACTGACGTACGTTGGCGAGTCGGAGCTGTTTTTCACCCCTGACTATTTTATCAGCTGTTCACTATTTCATCAGCTGTTTTCTATTTCATCAGCACCATTTGTGACGCATCAGAGACGTTGTGAAATCAGTGCTAATCTATGGGCAGAGATTGGTGAAGATTGGTGCAGATTGAAATGCAGGACATTACGCATGTATAGTTTTGATTAGCTAAACCATATCTTCCAATATTTTCCAAAATGGTCAGGTACAAGTTCTCATGCACTTATACCAATCTTAACTCAGTTGTCTTGTATTGAATATTGATGTATGATTCGTCTTGAAAAATCAGTGAGGATGGCCCATGTGCTTACTTCCTGATTTGTATTACAAGAAACAGCTATTGCTGTAGTGTGCAGTTTATGCACACCTTTATCTATAATATTGGTACATAGGCTGATCAATAGTGTGTAAGCTGTCAGGAGTTAGTCCTCGCCTACTTTGACCCGACATGATACTTTTCAGGCATTTCTAAATCTATTAGGCCCTTGACGTGATGTTATATATTCTGCTTACTTGTTTTAGTGACTACAGATGTTTAATAGCTTTGAATGTTACTGAAAAATATGTTTTCATTATTAAATATTTGTATCCTAGAACTCCTAGAAATTGCAAATTCCTTTGCGGGTTTCAGCGGGTAACTGGCAGCTTATATGGGTAAGCGGGTAATATGGGTAAGTGCTTATATGGGTAAGCGGGTAATGGTGGGTAGGGTAATGGTGGGTAATGGCGGGTAGTTGAAGAGGGGTTGCGGGGCGAGGCGGGAAGCCACAGGGATGAAAAGGGGCATCTCTAGTTCCTGTCATTGCATAATATGCCACCATGCACTATTTGTCAACTCAGATTTTGCTAGTTGTTGTGTCCGTGTCAAGGTTTTGTGTCCTTGTTGATGATTGCTGATACGAGAAATGGAAATGAACCTACTAATGTCCTTTTTTTCTGTTAGCTCTTTAACACGCGCACGGCCGGGGGGGGGGGGGGGGGATTTCCGCCCCCCTCCGGTTTTCCTGAATAGCGGAAAAACGGCGCAAAATTTGGCACATCCGCTTGGACATTAATTACCCACATAGTCTAAGAAAAATTACCTCGGATCATCTGAGGTCAGGTCACTAGGCAAGGTCACGTGACCTCAGTCAAAAAAGTGTGCGGTCATACCACAGCCACAGTTGGTGGCCGATCGGTTTCAAACTTACAGGATTTCATAAGACCATAGCTGCCCAAAATTCGTGTATCTCAGATTTGTGATACCCGTGACCTTAGGTCGGGTCAATTTCGTGACCTCCCATTAAAAGTCAATGGGGAATATTCAAATGCATCCCAGTCCGAGCATACACATGATATCAGCCCAATTCCTTCTGGATCATGTTATTATAGGCCATTCATGATGACCCTGGTGACATTTTTGTTCAGTGACCCCGACAGGGTCACCCGAGGCCATCCGAGGTCCCCAAACACTTTTTTTGTATATAACTCCCGACAGAATGAAGATAGAGAAGCGAAACCTGTACCAATGTATTTATCTCATCGAGACACGTTTCCCAATATGCTACTTCATCTACTTGGATCACCACGTGACCTTAACCTGAGGTCAAATTTACATGTTGACCTAACCTAGGCAACATGCATATGATTCGAAGCATTTTGAAGAGAAAAACGCGATGGCGTCAACATTATTTCCCTATCTTAATTAGGTAAAATTGTATTTAGAAAAACTGCTTTGCCAAAAAATAGCCTTTTTGACCTTTGATGACCTCTGAAGCTTAAACTCTTGGCCTGAATAAAAATTTGAGGACACCTTAGGCATTGTTTTTTCAAGAGCTTTCCATTGCTTTTTTCCGTTTGTTCCTATCTATCATAGTTCCTGTGATATCTAGAGGTTTCCGAAGCGAAGTTCTAAAACTGGAAAATCTGACCCTTGATGACCTCTGGTGACCTCAATATTGACCTGACATAACACAAGACTGATATACTTTCGATGCAGCTTGTATCGAGTTATTTACCTCCGTTTTCCACTTGTCGCTACGTTGCGTGGTTTTCGAGATATTAGGGGGGGGGGGAGGGGGCTGAAATCAACCGTTCGGCCGTTCGTGTTTGGCGCAGAGGCCGTGCGCGTGTTAAATTCGTCTGCGAACTTTGAACTATATTGCTACCGGATCGGATTGGACCGGTTCAGCTTATGATTCATCTGTCGGATTGGATTGGATCAGGATCAGAGGCTTACGGATTCGGATCGAACTGTATCAGAGGCTTACGGATTCTGATCGGACTGGATCAGAAGCTTACGGATTCGAATCGGACTGGACCAGAGCCTTACGGATTCGGATCAGACTGGATCAGAGGCTTACGGATTCGGATCGGACTGGATCAGAGGCTTACGGATTCGGATCGGACTGGATCAGAGGCTTACGGATTCAAATCGGACTGGATCAGAGGCTTACGGATTCGAATCGGACTAGATCAGAGGCTTACGGATTTGGATCGGATTGGATCAGAGGCTTACGGATTCGGATCGGACTGGATCAGAAGCTTACGGATTCGAATCGGACTGGATCAGAGGCTTACGTATTCGGATCGGACTGGATCAGAGGCTTACGGATTCGGATCGGATTGGATCTTTTCAAATGAATCCGTTTCGTACTCTGGTAGACCCACACTGACCAAAGGTCGGCCTTAGTAAGCTTGAAATGACACATTGATCAAGAAAACGCTTGGCTCTGGGTATTTTCGACGTGCACTCTACTACAGGTTGCAGGTATTTTCGACGTGTACTCTACTACAGGTTGCAGGTTGTTTTCGACGTGTACTCTACTACAGGTTGCAGGTTTCGCTTTCCATGACAACATTATTACGAGGATACATTTTATTAATTGAAAAGCCATGACACCACCACAAAATGAACGCAACTGAGAGTCAAAATATTACGAAAACAGAGTGATTACAACATATATGATCTTGGTGATATACAACTCTTAAGGCTGAAACGCAGTCTTCGCGCAGCAGCGCGAAGTGGATGCGGGTGCCTATTCAAATGCATTGCACGGAGGTTACAACTGCACGATGCGCGACGCTGCGGGAAGAAAAAATAAATGCTAAAATGTACCCATGTATTTGAATGGGCGCCCGCAGGCACCCGCACGCGTTTTCTGCAGCTGCGTAAAGACTGTGTTTCAGCCTTTAGACTTCTGCTGGCAGTAACGTAGAGCTGTTACATACCATATCACTAGAACTTGTCTAGGTTCACGGTTGGGATCGCCAAGGCGCTACAATCAACTACTTCATTCACACCCAGGGTGGTCAAGAAGGCCAGCGGCTGCACACGGGTGAAGTCGTTCCCAAAGTCTGGACCGAGTGTGTCACACATAATCCTCGCCAAACTACTCTTCCGAATCTCACGCAGCTGCCTCTTCGAGAAACTGTGCGGGAGTTTCCCATTGTCGTAGAAGAAGCGATCGCCGAAGCGGAGGCTGTGGAACTGCTCACCAATCAGACACTGGAACGTGGGTCCAACCTGCGCGCCTAGAGCAAGTTCTTCAGCAACGCCTCCGATGAAGAGGTCCACGTCACGAAGGTCGAAGTATACGGAGCGCAGCTTGTCGATTGCTTCCGGAGACATGACACGGTACAAGTCACCCCAGTGAACAACATCGCCGAGTCCACAAGCCTTCAACGCTTGGGCGTAAGTCGGAGTACCGTGGTCGCGTCCTCGCTGGATGTTGAACGCCAGAAGATCGAACCCGTAGATAAAGTTTGTCGTGAAGAGCTGCTCGTGCAATCCAACTGCCATGCTCGTGTCGAATGTCTCCGATCTTCGCTCGACCAGTGTTCTCGCGTGACCGACGAGGCTCTGCGTAATGACAGTCGGATCGAAGAAGGTTCTGGTGAGGTTGAGTGTTTGGAACACCTGTCCATCTGCGTTAATGAGATCGTACATATCTCTCACCATACTATGACCAAAACGGAACGCTGCGCTGGCGAACCCATTGGAAATCGATGGGTCGATTTCGGGATCGTACGAGTCCGAAAACCCTTTCTGCAGCGGCAGGAGATCATACTTATCGGCGTAGTCGAACCCAACGACAATCGGCAACCATTCGTTGTATGTGATGTGTTGCCATTCGGCGTTGAGGATGCGACGAGCCTCCTGGAAGAGCCGCCCATCGTTCCAGTAGGGATGTCGTTGAAGCAAGTGACGAGCGATGCGGTTATGTTCGCGCACAAAGACAGTATGCATGATGACCAAGCCACTCTGCTCGTTGACGCGGGAGTCACCAGCTCGGAAGCACACACCGGCGGAGGGGCGACATCCGCGATTGATGCGCGGGAGGAGATGATTGGCGCTGGTGAGCATCAGTCCGTCCTTCCAGGATCTCAGAGAGACGTGATTCTCATCCGTACTGCCATAGACGTTGGACGAATCGAGAAAGGCAGTTAGCTCGTTTAGGGGGTTAGCCGGTCGACCGATGCAAAGAGGCTCTGGCGCATTAAGGGAGCGGACAACGCTCATGCAACGCTGACCAAACTGGCTGTAGAATGGGTCGTTACTCGGAATCCGAATCGGAATGCATGCCGGGTGCAGTGAGGTGTTTGGGAAAGTTTGGCCGTTGTCTAGGCAGCACTCTATATTGCCGTTGTCTGGGAGTCGAGTCAACAGTGCATGCGTAAGGTCATGGTCGACGAACTGGGAAAACTGCATCAGAGATAGTGTGAAGTCGCGCAGTTCGTTCGACATTGTATCCAGCACCCGTTGGCTGATTTTCCTCGCGCTTGGAAGCAGGCCACCGCGAAACGCCCTGGTACGCGTTGCGGACAAGTTATCGTCATACGTATTCTCAAGCAGGCGTCTGAAACCGGTCCCGTTGCTGCCAAGCCGCGGAAACCGTTGGTTGTTACACTCGCCTGTGATGGTGCGATAAATGCCATTATTGCATTGGATTTCTGGCTCTGGAATGCAGCCCGGTACGCGAAGTACAGTTGTCAGAGGCGGTGGAATGCCGGAATCCACAGCGGACTCGACGCTGCTGGAGGCTCCTGACGATCCTAGACTCTCAACTCGCTCAACGCCTCCGTTGGAGAGAGTCTGCAGACTGGAGATCGTCGAGATGGACTGTTGGGCCCGCACACCCATCGCCTGGGCATCGTTTGTGGAGATAGAGTTGAGGAAGGTGAGAGCCGTTGGACTCTCAGGTTCAGGAGTTAGCGCCTGAGCCGCGACAGCACTCTGTGCCGCGACTGCCGCCTGCCCAGCCTGCGCTGCGCTGTCGAGGAAAACTGTAGCACGCTGTGCAATTCTATAGAAGTCCCTAGAGCCGGTGACTCGGGTGTCCATGGGTCGGATTGCAGCCGGGGGTGAGGTGGTTGGAATTTGTCGTTTGGCGCGGTGGTGTGCGGAGAGGTCAGCCTGAGTGGCCTGGAACGAACAGTGGACGCCAGGAGAGTGATCCGGCAGACGACACCAGTTGTACAGTAGCAGGCGAGGTTGAGATGCCACGCGAGGACACTGAACCAGAGGAACGCATTTTCCAGGAGTAGTGCTATAACCTCGAACAAGTGGAAGTCCTTCATTATCACTCTCAGGGTCAGGGAAGGAGCACACGACGCCGGGAGAGCCATCGCGAAGCTTGCAGACGGAGTGGAATGTTCGGCCAGACTTAGAAGCTCTTCGTGGGCACATCACTGGAGGAACACAAGTACCAGTCACACTAGTTTCCCCAGATGCACTGCTGCTGCTCCTATCTTTCCCAGAGTTGCTCCCGTTTATCTTCGTGCTGCTCCTGCTCCCGCTTCTCTCCTCGTAGCTCCTGCCTCTCTCAGACCCGCCCCTGTCTCTTCCACTGTCTTTGCTACTTCTCCTGGAACTTTCAGTGCTTCTCCCTGGACCGTTTCTCCTTCCGCCAGATTCACCACTGGTCCTTTCACTGCTACTTGAGCGTCTCGAGCCGCCACGCTTGGCTCCTTCACTTTTCTCAGTTTCTTTCATGGATTCTGCATTCTGCGTGCTTCTGCTGCTGGAACCGTTCCCACCTGATGCTCCACCATTTATATTCTTCCACCTACTGTTGTTATTTGGAGATTTTTCGTCTAAGTCTTCATCGTCATCGTTATCATCAACATCATCTTTATCAGCATCATTACCATTATCATTATCATCATCATCATCATCATCACTATCATCATCATCATCATCATCTCCATCATCATCTGCATCGTCATCTCCATGTGGTATGTTAGGCAGAGAACATCTGATCGGTGCTGGTCGACTTGCTGACCCTCCTCCAGATCCCCCGAGGCGCACATCCATCCTCGCGCAGCACAGCCACCCTGCGCTCCCGTCTGGAAGGTGGCACCTTTCCGCACCTTCCTCATGTTGTGAACATTTTCTCTTGCAGGCACACTGGGCTGCAACTTGTCCGACGTAGACCAATATCGCGATCACGAGCAGTACCTGAAAACAAAGAAAACATGAGTCAATTGATAACTGTTTTCTAATGCATGTCACGAATTCTGAGCATTTGTACAATGCCAGAGGCATTGTCTCATTCGCCCGCTGAGTGTGATTGTGAAGTACAATCACATTTGCATCGCAATCGCTGTCTACAATCTGCCATGCCGTTTTATAACCTGCACCAAATCTGCATTGTAGTCGACGCTTCACGTCCCAACGATTTCCGTGTAACATAACTGTTGCTATATTTAGTCACGTTCAGAGGACTAAATGGCTGCCAGTAAACCTGACAGGTTATGTGTCAGTTCATTTATGGGGCTGTTTTGTATCTTCACGGCTGGTTGATCTATGTTTTCTGGAGATATTTTGAAATGTAATAAGTTGCTAGCGAGAAATGAGGAAAATATCACCATAAGTGGGCAAATATGACAAGGTTCTCGCAAAATCTAGAGACTTTAAACGTACTATTTAAGGAAATTACACCAACCCGAGATAGAGAATATTGTAGCAAAAAACGACAACATGAATCGACAGAGTGATACTGGTTGTATATTTTTGTATCACGCATAATACGAATAAAGGACATCAAATTGTACTTCAAAATGTTCCAATATCTTGTAATAAAATGTGTTCGAAGTTATTCTAAGGCCATATTTAAAAAATGAATGTAACGCAATGAAGCGTAAAGACTTCCAGAGTCTGTTTTTTTATGGTACCCAGCACTACAAATTCAAGTTTTCCGAATGCTGACAAAGCCCTCCTTTGACATTTTGGTCTCGCGCTGGTTGGTGGTGTCTGTGTTGCGATAATATCGATTTTTGGTGCTCCAAGGATCAATGTTGCTTATCATGAGTAAAGCAAGGAAGGCTAAGTTAACTAACTCTAGAATGGATATTTTGTGCGGATATCGCACCAAGGATGGAGCTGAGTGTAGTTTGTCATGCTTAAATTATCATCGTCCTTGGCTGCTGAAACACACAAAGAAACTTCATCCTGCGGAGTCGGATGTTCTCGCACGTGGGTCTGCTGCCTGGGTAAGTGTTCAGTTATTTGTATTACGCTAGGGACTAGGGAGCGCTCCCCGGCCGCTCCATAGTATTATTCGTATTTTTCCGGAAGTAGCCAGCGTGACTGTGATAAACTGTGCTGACGTGGAGACGGGAACGTTTGGGACACATTTGGCGCCTACCTCGGAAACTGTGAGTGCAGAATTAGCCTAAAATCGCTCAAGAACTTTTATTTTTCTGACAGACCACGTCACGCCAGTGACTGTCCTTGTCGTGCCTGTGATGTCATTTATGAAGAAAGGCCACCCTCAGGTCATCGACAAGACTTATACGTACGATTATATGTATATGATTATCCCCATGTCATTTGCTTTGTCTTTGCGAGCACAGACGCTTATGGCCGTCTCGCCCCTCAGCCAGACCGGGGCAGCGTATGGGCGTCTCCCCCTCCCCCTCAGCCGGACCAGGACAGTGTATGACCGTCTCACCCCTCAGTCACACCGGTGCAGTGTATGGCCGTCTCGCCAGTCGCACATCACACAGACCGGTGCAGTGTATGGCCGTCTCGCCAGTCACACATCACACAGACCGGGGCAGTGTATGGCCGTCTCGCCAGTCGCACATCACACATACCGGGGCAGCGTATGGCCGTCTCACCACTCAGTAAGGCCGGTGCAGTGTATGGCCGTCTCGCCAGTCGCACATCACACAGACCGGGCAGCGTATGGCCGGCTCCCCCTCAGCATGAATTAAGGGAGGGATAATTATCCGCGGTAAACGTAATCTTAAATAGGATCGTGCCTTAGGCGCAACTATCCGTATCCCGTTCAAAATATTCGCACCGTACCGAGCCGCGTGCGGCGACAGCCGAGTCGGACCACTGCTCCAGTGATGTCACGCTAATGTTGAGCGATTGGGCCGCTAAAATCCCCGGATGACTCTACCTCTCTTATATGGCCTTGCGCCCGCCAACACACGTGTGGTCGGTGCGCTGAGGGACACCCCAAATACGGGTGTACCGCCGCAGCCAAGCGCTGCGCCGGGTGCGGCGACGACCACGCCGCCTGGGACCGACACTGCCCGGTCCAGGCGGCATTTGTCGAGGCGGACCGAGTCCGACAGGCTGAATAACTGTTTTGCCAAACAATATCATCTTTCTGATCTTTGATGACTTCAGGAGCCTAAACTATTCACCTGAGCTCAAATTTGAGGACACCAAATGCGATTGCATTTTGCAAGAGCTATCGATTGATTTTTCTTTCTGTTTATTCTCAGCTATCATAGTTCCAGAGATGTTTGAGGGTGTTCGAAGCGAAGTCCTAAAACTGGAAAATCTGATATTTGATGACCTCTGGTAGCCTCAATATTGACCTGACCTAAAAAATGGGAAAAAATAGTTTCACAATAGTTTTTGACGGGATTTCGAACGGTGTTTTCGGTTTTTGTCTACGTCCCATAGGACTCCAGCTCGAAGGGATGGGGGCGGAATCCACCCCCCCCCCCTCATCCAATGCGCGTAATTTTCAGAGGCCTTCAGGGCGCGTGTTAAAATGTTAAAAAACTGCAATGGACATCACCAATAAACTGTCTAAACAAACCTGAGTCGAACCTGAGTCTATTGATGATTTCCGAAGACTGATATTACATTTGTAATATTTTGGAAACATTTCCATTTATAATGAGCATAAGGTTACTTCTCATTTAACAACATTTTGTTAAACAATATTCAGGTTAACATAAAAAACCATTCAACAGAAGCACACAAAGGTGTTATCAGCCGAAGCCCAATCGAAGAAAGAGACAAGTAAGCTATCGGCCGCCAGGAGTTTGGTAACTCATATCTCCATCAAATATTCCCATCATTCAAAACTGAATCTAATACTAACTTACCCGTTTGGCATCCATGTCGTGGCTATCAGGGCGCGGGGACCTTCTGCACGTGCAGCTCCTCGTGCAGTAGTTCTCCACGCCCTGTCACTCCGGCCCGCGCGGCCCCTGCTGTGGTGCCCGCCCAGGCCCTGCCCCGCATATATAGCCTCAGCCCACCGAAGCAGAACAGCGCCGTTTTCCTGTCTGTATTGTTAGGGAGTGGTTACGGCTAGTGTCCACTCCGGCCTGCGCGGCCCCTGCTGTGGTGCCCGCCCAGGCCGTGCCCCGCATATACAGCCTTAGCCCAACTGCGCAGAACACCGCCATTTACCTGGCTGTATGGTTTGCAGCGGGTACAATGGATGATCGAAAGAGTGATCTTTTGCCCAACAAATCATTTGTTGAATTTCACCTTGTAGTGGTTTTAAGCAGGTTTCACCGGAGGCAGGTGGGATGTATCGCATCGCACTTCGCATTGCATCGCATTGCACACATCGCATTGTTGAAACTGGGAAAGTACTAATATCGGTAAAACATCGTTTAAACATTTTTCGCAACGCATAATGATAATTAATCATTGTTTAAGCATAGACTATTGCATTTTAAAATTAATTGGACAAATATAAGTTTGAAGTACTTTATCAAGTCATTTACAGCCGTTTATGTAAGCGTAAGCATTTCAAGCCAACTCGTAAAAAGCACACGTTTTGATTTTAGGATTTATTCAACCTTGAACCACATGACTAGCGGTAGGAATAAAAAACCATTCACACTATAAGGCATGCAAATCTCCACACTTAGCGTCGATAGACGAAATACAAGACTTGTCTCAGGATATCCAAATTTGCGAATTGCTTATAACCAGTGTTCGTCACGGGCCCACCAACCCCCCAGCCCGGCCCGGCCCAGGCCCATCAACACCAAACCCAGGCCCAGACCAGGCCCGGTCAGATTCATAATATTGAGGCCCAGGCCCGGTCCGGCCCGTTCAGATTAAGCATATCATTATTTTCACAAAATTTGCAATAATTATCCTAGCATATTTACTTGTATACTATAAATGTGAAACAATGAACCAACTGTGCTAACAAAAAAAAGAAGCTTCGGCCACATCAAGTGTGTTGCTGTGTAAGTGAACTGCTGGTTAAAATATTTTTTTTTTGGCTCTGACCTGAGCTTGTGCGACGCGCGCATTAATTCAAAATTGTCAGGCCCAGGCCCATCGAGAGCCCAGTGATTTCCTTAAAGTTGAGGCCCGGCCCAGGCCCAGCCCAGGCTCAGCCCAGGCCCAGCCCAGGCCCAGCCCAGGCCCAGTCCAGGCCCAGTCCAGGCCCAGCCCAGGCCCAGCCCAGGCCCAGCCCAGGCCCAGCCCAGGCCCAGCCCAGGCCCAGCCCAGGCCCAGCCCAGGCCCAGCCCAGGCCCAGCCCAGGCCCAGCCCAGGCCCAGCCCAGGCCCAGCCCAGGCCCAGCCCAGGCCCAGCCCAGGCCCAGCCCAGGCCCAGCCCAGGCCCAGCCCAGGCCCAGCCCAGGCCCAGCCCAGGCCCAGCCCAGGCCCAGCCCAGGCCCAGCCCAGGCCCAGCCCAGGCCCAGCCCAGGCCCAGCCCAGGCCCAGCCCAGGCCCAGCCCAGGCCCAGCCCAGGCCCAGCCCAGGCCCAGCCCAGGCCCAGCCCAGGCCCAGCCCAGGCCCAGCCCAGGCCCAGCCCAGGCCCAGCCCAGGCCCAGCCCAGGCCCAGCCCAGGCCCAGCCCAGGCCCAGCCCAGGCCCAGCCCAGGCCCAGCCCAGGCCCAGCCCAGGCCCAGCCCAGGCCCAGCCCAGGCCCAGCCCAGGCCCAGCCCAGGCCCAGCCCAGGCCCAGCCCAGGCCCAGTCCAGGCCCAGCCCAGGCCCAGCCCAGGCCCAGCCCAGGCCCAGCCCAGGCCCAGCCCAGGCCCAGCCCAGGCCCAGCCCAGGCCCAGCCCAGGCCCAGCCCAGGCCCAGCCCAGGCCCAGCCCAGGTCCAGCCCAGGCCCAGCCCAGGCCCAGCCCAGGCCCAGCCCAGGCCCAGCCCAGGCCCAGCCCAGGCCCAGCCCAGGCCCAGCCCAGCCCAGGCCCAGGCCAGGCCCAGCCCAGGCCCAGCCCAGGCCCAGCCCAGGCCCAGCCCAGGCCCAGCCCAGGCCCAGCCCAGGCCCAGCCCAGGCCCAGCCCAGGCCCAGCCCAGGCCCAGCCCAGGCCCAGCCCAGGCCCAGCCCAGGCCCAGCCCAGGCCCAGCCCAGGCCCAGCCCAGGCCCAGCCCAGGCCCAGCCCAGGCCCAGCCCAGGCCCAGCCCAGGCCCAGCCCAGGCCCAGCCCAGGCCCAGCCCAGGCCCAGCCCAGGCCCAGCCCAGGCCCAGCCCAGGCCCAGCCCAGGCCCAGCCCAGGCCCAGCCCAGGCCCAGCCCAGGCCCAGCCCAGGCCCAGCCCAGGCCCAGCCCAGGCCCAGCCCAGGCCCAGCCCAGGCCCAGCCCAGGCCCAGCCCAGGCCCAGCCCAGGCCCAGCCCAGGCCCAGCCCAGGCCCAGCCCAGGCCCAGCCCAGGCCCAGCCCAGGCCCAGCCCAGGCCCAGCCCAGGCCCAGCCCAGGCCCAGCCCAGGCCCAGCCCAGGCCCAGCCCAGGCCCAGCCCAGGCCCAGCCCAGGCCCAGCCCAGGCCCAGCCCAGGCCCAGCCCAGGCCCAGCCCAGGCCCAGCCCAGGCCCAGCCCAGGCCCAGCCCAGGCCCAGCCCAGGCCCAGCCCAGGCCCAGCCCAGGCCCAGCCCAGGCCCAGCCCAGGCCCAGCCCAGGCCCAGCCCAGGCCCAGCCCAGGCCCAGCCCAGGCCCAGCCCAGGCCCAGCCCAGTCCCAGCCCAGGCCCAGCCCAGGCCCAGCCCAGGCCCAGCCCAGGCCCAGCCCAGGCCCAGCCCAGGCCCAGCCCAGGCCCAGCCCAGGCCCAGCCCAGGCCCAGCCCAGGCCCAGCCCAGGCCCAGCCCAGGCCCAGCCCAGGCCCAGCCCAGGCCCAGCCCAGGCCCAGCCCAGGCCCAGCCCAGGCCCAGCCCAGGCCCAGCCCAGGCCCAGCCCAGGCCCAGCCCAGGCCCAACCCAGGCCCAGCCCAGGCCCAGCCCAGGCCCAGCCCAAGCCCAGCCCAGGCCCAGCCCAGGCCCAGCCCAGGCCCAGCCCAGGCCCAGCCCAGGCCCAGCCCAGGCCCAGGCCCATCCCAGGCCCAGCCCAGGCCCAGCCCAGGCCCAGCCCAGGCCCAGCCCAGGCCCAGCCCAGGCCCAGCCCAGGCCCAGCCCAGGCCCAGCCCAGGCCCAGCCCAGGCCCAGCCCAGGCCCAGCCCAGGCCCAGCCCAGGCCCAGCCCAGGCCCAGCCCAGGCCCAGCCCAGGCCCAGCCCAGGCCCAGCCCAGGCCCAGCCCAGGCCCAGCCCAGGCCCAGCCCAGGCCCAGCCCAGGCCCAGCCCAAGCCCAGCACATGGCACATAGGGCCAGCCCAGCCCATGGCGAACTCTGCTTATAATAACAATACAAACCGCACAAGGTGGTGTAAAACCCGCATAGGTGTTAATATTTCTCAGTTCATTGCCGAAGGACGACATTTTACATGCGATCGGTGGTTACGCTGTGTGGAGTTCAAAGCGTGTATTAGTCTCCATCAGTACCTATATCCCTAACTAACCTGCACAATGATACATGACTTGGTTCGAGTATTGCATATAGCACACTCGTGAACAATGAAGCGTCTCACAATGGCCAGGCTAACTAAAAGTGGCATCAGGAAAATACTGATGTCATTATCACAGAGTTGAATCGTTGTTGATACGTATGTATTCGTTCAGCACAAAGCAAACACAAAGTTCAGCACAAAGAGGACCAGTGACGGTAATTCAAACCGGTGAAACACCTTTTTGGGCGATGACCGAGCGGGCGCGCACTGGTAAAGCCAAAACAGGGTTGAAAAATGAAACGGTACGGGAGCACACCTGGTAGTAACACATAGTCCTTTTAGTCCTTTTAGTACTCCATACAAATTGTCAGGCCTGCATGCATGCCAACATTTTTTTTTATAAAATTGTACATGATCTCCTTTCTCGAATTCGCCAAAAGGGAGTACGTCCCGAGCGGTTGCATGGTTCAGCGTATACAAACACGAATGCTTAGATAAATCAAGCCATTTTTGATAAAGAATGATTTTAGTTGATTTCCACGTCTGCGGGTGCCACGCGCTGTGGTACCGCCCCTATAAGAACGCACTATAACAACATCAAAATTGATTTGATGGTCCTATCCAATTGCGAAAACCCGATCTCAATCAGAGCAAGGGTTGCAAAGTTATTAGCTTCCGAAAAGCGTATGTATGGCCGGGTCGGGCCGGGTCAAATGTAAATTTGATACCGAGCGGGCACGAAGCGCCCGTGAGGTTTTTCGTCAACTTACTAGACACATTTACATTTAACCCGGCCCGACCCGGCCCGAGCCGGCCATACAGACGCTTTTCGGAAGCTAATAACTTTGCAACCACGGCTCCAATTGAGTTTGAATTTTCACCATTGGATAGGTCCATCAAATCAATTTTGTTTTTGGTATGGTGCCTTCTGATAGAGGTGGTACCACAGCGCGTGGCAGTTGGCACACGTGAACGTCGAAATGAACAAAAATCCTTGCAAAAATGATTCTTGATAAAAAATGGCTGTATTAATCTAAGCAATGATTTATACGCTGAAGCATGCAGGGTTCAGGACGTACTCCCTTTTGGCGGATTTGAGAAAAGAGATCATTAAAAATTTAATGCAACTTACTTTTTATGCTGGCATGCATTGAGACCTGGCAATTTTTCTGGAGGGCTAAAATGACTGTTACTACCACGTGTGCTCCCTTACAGTTTCATATTCCACACCTGTGTTAGCTTTACCAGAGCGCGCTCGCTCGGTCATCTCCCAAAAAGGCGTTTTACTGGTCTAGTAAGTTGACGAGAAGCCTCACGGGCGCTTCGCGCCCGCTCGGTACCAAAATGGCGCCCGATAAGGCATTCTGGTATTTCTCATGGTATTCTGAAAAAGGCTGATATCTTACATTTTCTGTAACGTACATCTAAAGAAGATACTTCCGGCACTCCATATAATTGGTAATGATTCTCTCATCACCTGATATCTATATTACTATTTGATAAGCGTCTGTCTGTCTGTCTCTCCGGAACGAATTTAACACAGTGAGTGGTGTATAATTCGTACATTTCCGACGCATTTGATACGATAGTTACAGACAGTTTTAGGTTGTGCAGTTTTGGGCGAAGGTTTGTGCTGTAACTAACATAGAAGGTGTTAAGAAATATTTTACCGTAAAAAAAAAACAGTTTACGGATTCGAGTTTTACATCGCTTCACTCCAGTCGAAAGCCAATCAGATCCGACCACGGATATTACAGTGCCACAACCAATGAGAAGCAACCACGGAATCACTGCCAAACGAAGGTCATCGACATACGGTACGGCATATATCAATGAACATATACGCTAAGCCGGGGTGGATATTTCACGGGTTTAATGGGTGTAAACGGGTGCCATAGGTGTTCCACGGGTATAATGGGCGAGTGCCGGCTATAACGGGTTTATCACGTGTTCCACAGGCACAACGGGTACCACGGGTGTATGTCGGGCGCCGTAGGTTTTTGACGGGTACCTTGGGTGTATGATGGGTACAAAAACGTATTATAGGTACGACAGGTGTCACGGGTAGTACGGGTTAGCAATCCCTAATTGCCTATCATTGGCTTGCACCACCACTTGACACCAGTAATCGCCCAGCGGAGCGGACGGGTTAGCACTAGTACTCAGCCCCAGTCAATTTGCCTGGTAACACTTGCGCCGTGACGTCACCAATTCTACAGCGAGCCGGCTTTAGCATGTTGGGCTACGGGAAAATAGGTGGTATTCGG
>JAXIVJ010010062.1:0-7500 GCA_036785665.1 Chirona hameri
CCAAACTCAACATTAGGGGGGGGGAGGAGTCGAGGTCCATCCAAAAGTATATACATCGACAGTATCCCCAAATTTGTCGATTTGGGTGAGAAATGACACCTAAATATGAATATTTTCCACTCTCGCTCCCTTTGATTTGTGATTTTGATTCTGACATAAATAGACATAAATAAGACTAAAAATACATGATTTCAAAGAAAACTACTGCTTTTCATATTCAAAACAGAAATCAATATTGTACCATTTTCTATATAATTTTCCACTCTCATGGTCTTTATTTTGGCTTGAATTTTCCACATTCTGACACCTAAGCAAAACTGGAATATTTTGGGACGCTGAATCGACACCTATGTCTGCACTTATATATCAAGTAATCTAAGGGCGGAAAGTATGTGGGGGAGCACGTTATGGGGGGGGCTAACTCAACATTGGGGGGGGGGGGGGCGAGGGCCCCCAAAAGTATATAAATCGACACCTATGTTTGGCACTGTGCGAATAATCACCCTGCCCAAATCCTCCACATTCGCATATGCGCGGTGTTTGTTTACATTTTCTGCCTGATCCGAAACAAATGTTCCGGTCATTTGCATTGCAGTAACACCCTTTTTCATATAACTTATATTATTTTAGTATAAAATATTTTTTTCAAATTTCTTCAAAATAATAACAATGTTATAATATTAGACCAGGTGAATTCGGGATATTTGATGTACAGGGAGGTTCACAAAACTGACACATTTTATTTTGAATTATCGTGCAAGCAAGTGCTCCAGGCATGTAGTTTTGAATACCAAACAACACATAATTGCATGGCGATTTATTCAGCATACGTCCTGAGCACACCTCTCCCACTTCCAGGTCGCTACAGGACATGTTCCAGATGGCGTCCATTTCGGGCGATGCACAGCTCTGCCCGCCGCCGGAGGTTCTCCCCGCTCTTCGGCACGTGTCGGCGGAGAGGGCCCGCACAGCAGCTGCACTGCCCTCTTCAGCTGCTTCAGGGTTCGTGGGTTCTTCTTGTAGACCATCTCTTTCAGGTGTCCCCACAGAAAGAAGTCGGGAGGACTGAGGTCGGGGAGTTGCCGGCCAGGGGTGGGGGGTGTTGCGCGAGATCTCGGCGCGCGCCGAAGTGCTCCTGGATCAGCCGGATGGTCGCAGCTGCTGCATGTGGGGTCGCGCCATCCTGCTGAAACCACTGGGTGGCGTAGGTATCCGCGCATCTCTGCTGCATGGCTGCAAGGAACCGCTTGACGATGCGGCGGTATCTTTCTGCATTCACTGTCTGCGTGCGGCCGACGTGGTCCTCGAACCAGAAGGGGCCGATGATGCCCGAGCAGCTGACGGCGCACCACGCCGTGCGCTTGAGGCTATGCAGTGGTCTCTCCTCGACGATATCAGGTGCCGTAGTCGCCCAGTAACGGTTGTTCTGGGTGTTGATGCGGCCGTCCAGGTGAAAGTGGGCCTCGTCCGTAAACCAGACATGGTTCAGAAATGCGTCCGATGTCTGGCACTGCTGCAAAAACTACCTGCAGAACGCCACTCGGTCAGAGGTGGAGAATTGTCAAAATGCCAGGGGGTGCTTTTCACCGGCGGCTCTCAAGTCACATCAAGAATGGTAATGTATTTTAACTTGTAAACGATGGGAAGAGAACAAAAAGTCACGGTGCGAAACTATATACCTTCAAGTCACATAATATCGGCACCGAAATGAAGTCGTCAATGCTGACCTGACCGTGTGAACTTTTTTGTCCTTTTCATTTATGTATTCAATGTATCTCGATATCTCAAAAACTACATACAAACAACACAACGCAGAAGAAACCACGGTCCGGTCGGCAGCGGTCCGGGCAGCTGCTCGGCGCGGCCTCGGATAGCACAGCGGCGACGGGCGGACATGCCGCAGCGAGAGGTGTGGCGCCAGGAGTTGTGCGTGGAGATGCGGGAGGCCTGCCCCTGGCCGCCGGCCCAGGGCGCGAATTGCCCTATCAGCAAAACAACGATTCTTAAGCGCCAGCTACGGCGCCGGGTCGGGCAATCCGCGCCCCGGGCCGGCCGACCGGCCCCACAAACATGCTGAGGGACGGTAAGACTGAATATCATTACGAGCGAGCGTTTCGCGCTCGCTCGTCCTTCCATGGTATATGGAACAAATCTGAGTATGAGCGGCCCGACCCGGCCCGGCCGGCCCGACCCGTGGCGACGCTTTTGAGAAACTTTCGTCTTTCTGTGGTATATGGGAAACATATGAATATGAGCGGCCCGACCCGGCCCGTGGCGACGCTTTTGACAAGCTAATATCTCTGCAACCGCACGTCCGATTGACAAGCGGGCTTCTTTTCTGAGCAGCCCCATCCAACCTACCCTGTTTGTGACAAGTGCCGACTCACGTGGGTGACTACCACTGCGTGTGGCGCGTGCCGCGTGAGGAGTGTTGGAAGGTGTTTCCTCGCAATATCTCCGCAACGGCTGAGCCGATTGTGTTCAAATTTGGTGTGTGGTTACGGTTAGGGACTCCTCAGCCGCCAATTTCCCACATGTTATTGGCGGGGTGCCTCTGCACGTGCGCACGTGCACACCCCTATTCTATATCTCAGGAACGGCTGAGCCGATTGTGTTCAAATTTGGTGTGTGGTTAGGGACCCCTCAGCCGCCGCTTTCCCACAAGTCAGGGATGGGGTACCTCTGCACGTGCGCACGTGCACAGCCCTATTATATATCGCAGGGATGGCTGAGCCGATTATGTTGAAATTTGGTGTGTGGTTAGGAACCTCTCAGCCGCCACTTTCCCGCAAGTCAGGGGTGCGCCTCTGCACGTGCGCACGTGCACACCCCTATTATATATATCAGGCACGGCTGAGTTGATTGAGTTCAAATTTTGTGCGTGGTTAGGGACCTCTCAGCCGCCACTTTCCCACAAGTCAGGGGTGGGGTGCTTCTGCACGTGCGCACGTGCGCACCCTTTTTGTATCTCAGAAACTACTTGCCCGATGGAGTTGAAATTCACCATACATTTTCTTCGCGCTCGCTCGTTCATCGCCAACTTCGGCGTCTTACTGGTATATATGCAACCGCAAGTCCGATTGACCAGCGGATTTCTTTGCCGAGTAGCCCCATCCACCCTACCCTGTTTGAGACCAGTGTAGACTCACATGGGTGACTACCACTGCGCGTGGCGAGTACCGCGTGAGGGGTGTTGAAAAGTGTTTTCTCGCAAAACTCTGCAACGGTTAAGTCGATTGTGTGCAAATTGGGTGTGTGGTTAGGGACCCCTCAGCCGCCGCCTTCCCACAAGTCAAGGGTGGGGTGCCTCTGCACGTGCGCACGTGCACACCCCTATTCTATATCTCAGGAACCGCTGAGCCGATTGTGTTCAAAGTTGGTTTGCGGTTAGGGACCATTCAGCCGCCACTTTCCCACAAGTCAGGGGTGGCATCCTTTTGCACGTGCGCACGTGCGCACCCCTATTCTATATCTCAGGAACGGCTGAGCCGATTGTGTTCAAATTTTGCGTGTGATTATGGACCTCTCAGTCGCCACTTTCCCACAAGTCAGGGATGGGGTACCTGTGCACGTGGGCACGTGCGCAACCCTTTTTTGTATCTCAGAAACTACTTGCCCGATCGAGTTGAAATTCGCCATACATTTCCTTCGCGCTCGCTCGTTCATCGCCAACTATGGCGCCTTACTGGTACAATAATATTTTATCATAAATATTACTATTGTAAAATTTTCATATTATTCTCACCACATCTCCACAATCGCGTGCGCCACCAGACTGTATTCAAAAGTCAAAACGCCTGATTGATTGTTTATCTTGATCTGAGCCTCATGGTTCTGGCGCACTTGTCTTGGGTGATGGAAATGATCTGAGACCGTGCTGCGCATGAGGATTAAGTGATGTAATTACGTTTGTAAAACCAAAAGCTTATATTAACCCTCGCCCTACGGGAGCTTTTTTCACCTTCGCCCTAGGGGGGTCCTAAAAAGACCCCCTGTTAACTTCCAAACCAAGCAACATAGAACAACGCGGTAAGAACCAACATGTTGCCTGTCATGTGTGGAATCTAACGGTATGCAATTTGTAGGTTTCGGGTCAACGAGTGACCTAGGTCAAGTGAATGACCTCGATCGACCACGCCCAGAACAGCGATTTTGCTCTGTCAGCAAACCTCAAAATGATAAATTGATAAATGTAAATAAAAAGGCATGTTCCTAGACCAGTTTTGTCTCAGAAATGCAGAAAAGGTAATTATTTATTCGTATCTGGTCAAAAAAAGGGAAAAAAGTTAAAAATGACGTCATTAATTTCTTACACTTAAGGAGCCATCACTGTCAATTTTTTTTTTTAATTTGGTTTGAGTATTGCCCATACTCAGTTCTCTCACACATATTCCGTTTAACATCTTTGAAAATTTTGATTTTGTGGTGATTTTGCCCCAAAAAAATCAGTTTTTGTTTATTTTGGGGGTCAAAACCCCACAATTAAAAAATATGAGATTGCCATTTTAAAGACAATGACATTTCATATCTTTGCTTAATTGCGTTTGCAATTTGCTTTAAAACTCTGTTTTCTACGATTTTTTAAACATTTATCGTTTTTCCACCAACATGACGTCATCAAAACATCATTATTTCCCCCCCCCCCAAAAAAAAATGAATAACATTTTTTACAGCAAACGTATAATTGTTGTATACTTAGCTACTGAAAATTTCAGCAAGATGCACCGCTTGTCTAAAAAGTTATGCAAGAAAAACCTCGGGGGGGGGGGGGGGGTCGTTTTAGGACCCGATTAGGGCGAGGGTTAAGTATGCTCCTAAAATATTTTTACTAAAAAATTTAAAATTTTAAAATAAATAATTAAACAAATTTAAAAAATAGCCCCCTAAATTTTTTTAAATTATGTTATTTTGACGACCACAAAAGATGTTAATGTACGGATGAACGCATAAAGTTTTATGTGGTCTGTCAAGAATTTACATATGAAGTCATTAAACAAATGCTTTTGTTCCACATCACGCATTCGCTTACATTCATCCTTAATCAATATTTTGTTGACTCGATGTACGGCGAAATGTGACGGTGTTGGTCGTGTTTTGTGATTTGAAATGCATTTTTAGGTTAGTTATGCTGCTTGTGTTGCATTTTTTTCTTCAATTTATATTTGTTGTATTGACTATTAGTTGTTCTTTAAGTTAATTTTACAGGTTTGGTTGGTATTTATTAAGGATTAAACTAGGTATAGGTAGTATGGTGTATCCAAAGCTCCATTCTGATTATTTGTTAGGGGAGAGTAGATAGGTACCTTTTAAAAAAAATAACCAAACTTAAAAAAAATATTTGAAGTACACTGGTTTCGGTGATACCTACTTGACAGTTAAAAACAATTTGTATATGTATAAATATCCTTGAATTATTTATATTATAGGAAATGCCAAATGTGTCAATTTTACAATTTTAGTCAATTTTAGGTGGACTACAGGGCTTGATCGCGCTCATCTTGCCTCCCTTGGATCTGCTAGTGGAAATATGTTCATGTGTCTAGGTTGATGTTCCACCCCTTTCTACACCACACTCTTGGTTTTGACCCACTTTTGACTTTCTTGCAAAGCTGGGGACCGGGCTTGATCTTTCTCAGGATGAACAGGATCATTAACCATTGCTCATTGTCCATGGGAGCATAGGTAATAGGGATGCTTTACCTATGTTATTTAACCTTTGCATGCCTGATACCTCTCTTATTGAAAGATGTGTGACTAAAACAGTATCATGACATGATAGCTGGACAGGCTACTGTAGAAGCAAAAAATGGTACAGTTATGCAATTTGATCTATCAGTTTAGACTTTTGCTTGTGTTATGTTAGTTGAACGGACCTTTTTGTTTGAGGGGGTGCTTTTGACAGTGAGGGGGTGCACTTTTGAGCTCAGGGGGTGCTTGAGCACCCCCAAAACCCCTAATTATCTGCCCCTGCACTCGGTCCTCCATATTATTGGGCGTCAGTTTCTGGCGGGTCCAAATCTTGTATGGGTACAGCCCCAGGTCCTCCGTCAGGATCCGCCGAGCCGAAGAAAGGCTGACGCCCACTGACGCTGGCTAAGGTGGCTGACTGGTTTGCGTGGATACTTATCCATGATGTTCTTGGTCTTCTTGACCACTCTCTCGGTCCTTGCCGATCTTGTTGTCCCAGTCGACCCCTCCCATAGGTTGTCGTCCACAGTCCCTTCTCGAAGAAACTTCTCCGTTAAGCTCAAAATTGTGTTGCGGGCCAGAGCTGTCCTTGCCTTAAAATGGCTTCGGAAATTGATTTGGGTTTGCGTGACAGACTTAGTCGTCAGGTAAAATTCGACGATTTTAACCTTTTCCTGTTTACCATGTTGCCATGACCTCCATGTTTGTTTCCTGTTTACCATGACCTCCATGTTGCCGATTAAAATCCCCAACCTGCCCAAAATTTCCATTTCACGAGCTTTCATTTGGCGCGTGCATCGACTATGTTGGTGCCCCTAAATCGCCACAAAATCGTTTTCGAAAGTGTCAGTTTTTTGTGTGAACAACCCTATATTTCTTGATATGTCTTTGACACACCTCAAGAACCTTGTTTATTTACGTTGTCAGCTGACGGAAACAAAAACTACAATCGCGGCCGAATTTAAAACCCGCTGATGCGGCGTGTGTAGTTTGTATGCAACTTGCTGGATTTGTAGTTTGTGTAAAGTTCAAATTACAAACTACAACTACAACAGGTTTGTACAATTTCTTTATGAAAAGGCTACATAATGACACTCTCACAGCGCAACTGCGCCTTATTACGGTGAGGTGTGTGATGTGCTCTGAACTCTGAACTCTTCGGCCAGCCCGGTATACCCACCACAGCACTCTACAGTGAGGCCGCGTATAGCCTTACTCGACATCACTGGCGGATCCAGGGGGGGCGGCGGTATCAGGGGAAAATGCCCCCCCCCCCCCAGGAATCTCTGGGGGGGGGGGGGGCATTCAATACATGTATGCTCCTCCCCCCTCGCGTTCCCTGCACTGAACGTGAAAAACAATGATCTTAGGAGAAAACTGTAGAAGTTAACAATTTTGCGGGGAAAGTTAACAATTCATCGTACAAATTGCCTTTGCAGCAGTCAAAATCAAGCTATCCGCAGTCAAAACAGTAAACTTTCGCGCCGCTTTGCGGCATGCACAAGCTTCGCAATTGCTTATGCAAATTTGGAAAATGGGAAAATTATTTCCATTAAGTGTCTGGCAGAGGGTCTCCTTGGCGGTAATTGCTGGCCTCAGGGGCCTTGCTGGCCCCCCTTCATAAAATATTAACTTTCAAGCGGGCTACATATTTGTTTAGCTAGCCTGCAGAGTTCCGAAAAAGGCGACGCGAACGCAAAGACGCGGACATCGGCACCCGGAAACTGCTCCAGCGGTGCCCAACTTGCTGGACCGAAGAGCTAATAGTGGGGAGCAGGCCAGGACCATCTCCCCAAGCCAACTCCCACCAGG
>JAXIVJ010010062.1:12500-48712 GCA_036785665.1 Chirona hameri
ACTGCCCTGATGTGGTGACATACTCCCCTGCTGTGGTGACATACTGTCCTGCTGTGGTGACATACTGTCCTGCTGTGGTGACATACTGTCCTGCTGTGGTGACATACTCTCCTGCTGTGGTGAAATACTGTCCTGCTGTGATAACATGCTGTCTTACTTTGGTGACATACTGTCCTGCTGTGGTGACATACTGTCCTGCTGTAGTGACATACTGCCTTGCTGTGATGACATACTGTCCTGCTGTGGTGACATACTGTCCTGATGTGGTTACATACTGTCCTGCTGTGGTGACATACTGTCCTGCTGTGGTAACATACTGTCCTGCTGTGGTGACATACTGTCCTGCTGTGGTGAAATAATGTCCTGATGTGGTGACACACTGTCCTGCTGTGGTGACATACTGTCCTGCTGTGGTGACATACTGTCCTGCTGGGGTGACATACTGTCCTGCTGGGGTGACATACTGTCCTGCTGCTGTGACACACTGTCCTGCTGTGGTGACATACTGTCCTGCTGTGGTGACGTGCTGTCTTGCTGTGGTGACATACTGTCCTGCTGTGGTGGCATACTGTCCTGCTGTGACACACTGTCCTGCTGTGGTGACATACTGTCCTGCTGTGGTGACGTGCTGTCTTGCTGCGGAGACATACTGTCCTGCTATGGTGACATACTGTCCTGCTGTGGTGACATACTGTCCTGCTGTGGTGACATACTGTCCTGCTGTAGTGCCATACTCTCCTGCTGTGGTGACATACTGTCCTGCTGTGGTGACATGCTGTCCTGTTGTGGTGACATACTGTCATGCTGTGGTGACATACTGTCCTGCTGTGGTGACATACTGTCCTGCTGTGGTGACATACTGTCCTGCTGTGACACACTGTCCTGCTGTGGTGACATACTGTCCTGCTGTGGTGACATACTGTCCTGCTGGGGTGACATACTGTCATGATGTGGTGACATACTGTCCTGTTGTGACACACTGTCCTGCTGTGGTGACATACTGTCCTGCTGTGGTAACATACTGTCCTGCTGTGGTGACATACTGTCCTGCTGTGGTGACATGCTGTCCTGCTGTGGTGACATACTGTCCTGCTGTGGTGACATACTGTCCTGCTGTGGTGACATACTGTCCTGATGTGGTGACATACTGTCCTGCTGTGGTGACATACTGTCCTGCTGTGGTGACACACTGTCCTGCTGTGGTGAAATACTGTCCAGCTGTGGTGAAATACTGTCCTGCTGTGGTGACATACTGTCCTGATGTGGTGACATACTGTCCTACTGTGGTGACATACTGTCCTGCTGTGACACACTGTCCTGCTGTGGTGACATACTGTCCTGCTGTGATACACTGTTCTGCTGTTGTGACATACTGTCTTGCTGTGGTGATATACTGTCCTGCTGTGGTGCAATACTGTCCTGCTGTGGTGACATACTGTCCTGCTGTGGTGCAATACTGTCCTGCTGTGGTGACATACTGTCCTGCTGTGGTGACATACTGTCCTGCTGTGGTGACATACTGCCCTGCTGTGGTGACATACTGTCCTGCTGTGGTGACATACTGCCCTGCTGTGGTGACATACTGCCCTGCTGTGGTGACACACTGTCCTGCTGTGGTGACATGCTGTCCTGCTGTGGTGACATACTGTCCTGCTGTGGTGACATACTGTCCTGATGTGGTGACACACTGTCCTGCTGTAGTGACATACTGTCCTGTCGTGGTGACATACTGCCCTGCTGTGGTGCAATACTGTCCTGCTGTGGTAACATGCTGTCCTGCTGTAGTGACATACTCTGCTGCTGTGGTGACATACTGTCCTGCTGTAGTTACATACTGTCCTGCTGTGGTGACATACTGTCCTGCTGTGGTGACATACTGCCCTGATGTGGTGACATACTGCCCTGATGTGGTGACATACTGTCCTGCTGTGGTGACATACTGCCCGGCTGTGGTGAAATACTGTCCTGCTGTGATAACATGCTGTCCTGATGTGGTGACATTCTGTCCTGCTGTGGTGACATACTGTCCTGCTGTAGTGACATACTGCCATGCTTTGATGACATACTGCCCTGCTGTGGTGACATACTGTCCTGATGTGGTTACATACTGTCCTGCTGTGGTGACATACTGTCCTGCTGTGGTGACATACTGTCCTGCTGTGGTGACATACTGTCCTGCTGTGGTGAAATAATGTCCTGCTGTGGTGACACACTGTCCTGCTGTGGTGACATACTGTCCTGCTGTGGTGACATACTGTCCTGCTGGGATGACATACTGTACTGCTGCTGTGACACACTGTCCTGCTGTGGTGACATACTGTCCTGCTGTGGTGACGTGCTGTCTTGCTGTGGTGACATACTGTGTCCTGCTGTGGTGGCATACTGTCCTGATGTGACACACTGTCCTGCTGTGGTGACATACTGTCCTGCTGTGGTGACGTGCTGTCTTGCTGTGGAGACATACTGTCCTGCTGTGGTGACATACTGTCCTGCTGTGGTGACATACTGTCCTGCTGTGGTGACATACTGTCCTGCTGTGGTGACATACTGTCCTGCTGTGATGACATACTGTCCTGCTGTAGTGACATACTCTCCTGCTGTGGTGACATACTGTCCTGCTGGGGTGACATGCTGTCCTGCTGTTGTGACATACTGTCCTGCTGTGGTGACATACTGTCCTGCTGTGGTGACATATTGTCCTGCTGAGGTGAAATACTGTCCTGCTGTGGTGACATACTGCCCTGCTGTGGTGACATACTGTCCTGCTGTGGTGACATACTGTCCTGATGTGGTGACATACTGTCCTGCTGTGGTAACATACTGTCCTGCTGTAGTGACATACTGTCATGCTGTAGTGACATACTGTCCTGCTGTGGTGAAATACTGTCCTGCTGTAGTGACATACTGTCCTGCTGTGGTGACATACTGTCCTGCTGTGGTGACATACTGTCCTGCTGTGGTGACATACTGTCCTGCTGTGGTAACATACTGTCCTGCTGTGGTGACATACTGCCCTGCTGTGGTGACATACTATCCTGCTGTGGTGACATACTATCCTGATGTGGGGACATACTGTCCTGCTGTGGTGAAATACTGTCCTGCTGTGGTAACATACTGTCCTGCTGTGGTGACATACTGTCCTGCTGTGGTGACATACTGTCCTGCTGTGGTGACATACTGTCCTGCTGTGGGGACATACTGTCCTGCTGTGGTAACATACTGCCCTGCTGTGGTGACATACTGTCCTGCTGTGGTAACATACTGTCCTGCTGTGGTGACATACTGTCCTGCTGTGTGGACATACTGTCCTGCTGTGGTGACATACTGTCCTGCTGTGGTGACATACTGTCCTGCTGTGGGGACATACTGTCCTGCTGTGGTAACATACTGCCCTGCTGTGGTGACATACTGTCCTGCTGTGATAACATACTGTCCTGCTGTGGTGACATACTGTCCTGCTGTGGGGACATACTGTCCTGCTGTGGTAACATACTGCCCTGCTGTGGTGACATACTGTCCTGCTGTGGTAACATACTGTCCTGCTGTGGTGACATACTGTCCTGTGCTGTGGTAATATACTGTCCTGCTGTGGTGACATACTGTCCTGCTGTAGTGACATATTGTTCTGCTGTGGTGAAATACTGCCCTGCTGTGGTGACATACTGTCCTGCTGTAGTGACATACTGTCCTGCTGTGGTGACATACTGTCCTGCTGTGGTGACATACTGTCCTGATGTGACACACTGTCCTGCTGTGGTGACATACTGTCCTGCTGTAGTGACGTGCTGTCTTGCTGTGGAGACATACTGTACTGCTGTGGTGACATACTGTCCTGCTGTGGTGACATACTGTCCTGCTGTGGTGACATACTGTCCTGCTGTGATGACATACTGTCCTGCTGTAGTGTCATACTCTCTTGTTGTGGTGACATACTGTCCTGCTGTGGTGACATACTGTCCTGCTGTGGTGACATACTGTCCTGCTGTGGTGACATACTGTCCTGCTGTGGTGACAAACTGTCCTGCTGTGGTAACATACTGTCCTGCTGTGGTGACATACTGTCCTGCTGTGGTGACATACTGTCCTGCTGTGGTGACATACTGTCCTGATGTGGTGACATACTGTCCTGCTGTGGTGACATACTGTCCTGATGTGGTGACACACTGTCCTGCTGTGGTGAAATACTGTCCAGCTGTGGTGAAATACTGTCCTGCTGTGGTGACTTACTGTCCTGATGTGGTGACATACTGTCCTACTTTGGTGACATACTGTCCTGCTGTGACACACTGTCCTGCTGTGGTGACATACTGTCCTGCTGTGGTGACATACTGTCCTGCTGTGGTGACATACTGTCCTGCTGTGACACACTGTCCTGCTGTGGTGATATACTGTCCTGCTGTGGTGCAATACTGTCCTGCTGTGGTGACATACTGTCCTGCTGTGGTGCAATACTGTCCTGCTGTGGTGACATACTGTCCTGCTGTGGTGACATACTGTCCTGATGTGGTGACACACTGTCCTGCTGTGGTGACATACTGTCCTGCTGTGGTGACATACTGTCCTGCTGTGGTGCAATACTGTCCTGCTGTGGTAACATGCTGTCCTGCTGTGGTGACATACTCTGCTGCTGTGGTGACATACTGTCCTGCTGTAGTTACATACTGTCCTGCTGTGGTGACATACTGTCCTGCTGTGGTGACATACTGCCCTGATGTGGTGACATACTGCCCTGCTGTGGTGACATACTGTCCTGCTGTGGTGACATACTGTCCTGCTGTGGTGACATACTGTCCTGTTGTGGTGACATACTGTCCTGCTGTGATGAAATACTGTCCTGCTGTGATAACATGCTGTCCTGCTGTGGTGACATACTGTCCTGCTGTGGTGACATACTGTCCTGCTGTAGTGACATACTGCCATGCTGTGATGACATACTGTCCTGCTGTGGTGACATACTATCCTGCTGTGGTGACATACTGTCCTGCTGTGGTGAAATAATGTCCTGCTGTGGTTACACACTGTCCTGCTGTGGTGACATACTGTCCTGCTGTGGTGACATACTGTCCTGCTGGGGTGACATACTGTCCTGCTGGGGTGACATACTGTCCTGCTGCTGTGACACACTGTCCTGCTGTGGTGACATACTGTCCGGCTGTGGTGACGTGCTGTCTTGCTGTGGTGACATACTGTCCTGCTGTGACACACTGTCCTGCTGTGGTGACACACTCTCCTGCTGTGGTGACGTGCTGTCTTGCTGTGGAGACATACTGTCCTGCTGTGGTGACAGACTGTCCTGCTGTGGTGACATACTGTCCTGCTGTGGTGACATACTGTCCTGCTGTGATAGCATACTGTCCTGCTGTAGTGCCATACTCTCCTGCTGTGGTGACATACTGTCCTGCTGTGGTGACATGCTGTCCTGCTGTGGTGACATACTGTCCTGCTGTGGTGACATACTGTCCTGCTGTGGTGACATACTGTCCTGCTGTGGCACACTGTCCTGCTGTGTTGACATACTGTCCTGCTGTGGTAACATACTGGCCTGCTGTGGTGACATACTGTCATGCTGTGGTGACATACTGTCCTGCTGTGACACACTGTCCTGCTGTGGTGACATACTGTCCTGCTGTGGTGACATACTGTCCTGCTGTGGTGACATACTGTCCTGCTGTGGTGACATACTGTCCTGCTGTGGTGACATACTGTCCTGCTGTGGTGACATACTGTCCTGATGTGGTGACATACTGTCCTGCTGTGGTGACATACTGTCCTGCTGTGGTGACACACTGTCCTGCTGTGGTGAAATACTGTCCAGCTGTGGTGAAATACTGTCCTGCTGTGGTGAAATACTGCCCTGATGTGGTGACATACTGTCCTACTGTGGTGACATACTGTCCTGCTGTGACATACTGTCCTGCTGTGGTGACATACTTTCCTGCTGTGGTGACATACTGTCCTGTTGTGGTGACATACTGTCCTGCTGTGGTGACATACTGTCCTGCTGTGACACACTGTCCTGCTGTTGTGACATACTGTCCTGCTGTGGTGATATACTGTCCTGCTGTGGTGCAATACTGTCCTGCTGTGGTGACATACTGTCCTGCTGTGGTGCAATACTGTCCTGCTGTGGTGACATACTGTCCTGCTGTGGTGACATACTGTCCTGCTGTGGTGACATACTGTCCTGCTGTGGTGACATACTGTCCTGCTGTGGTGACACTGTCCTGCTGTGGTGACATACTGTCCTGCTGTGGTGACATACTGTCCTGCTGTGGTGACATACTGTCCTGCTGTGGTGACATGCTGTCCTGCTGTGGTGACATACTGTCCTGCTGTGGTGACATACTGTCCTGATGTGGTGACACACTGTCCTGCTGTGGTGACATACTGTCCTGTTGTGGTGACATACTGTCCTGCTGTGGTGCAATACTGTCCTGCTGTGGTAACATGCTGTCCTGCTGTGGTGACATACTCTGCTGCTGTGGTGACATACTGTCCTGCTGTATTTACATACTGTCCTGCTGTTGTGACATACTGTCCTGCTGTGGTGACATACTGCCCTGATGTGGTGACACACTGCCCTGCTGTGGTGACATACTGTCCTGCTGTGGTGACATACTGTCCTGCTGTGGTGACATACTGTCCTGCTGTGGTGAAATACTGTCCTGCTGTGATAACATGCTGTTCTGCTGTGGTGACATACTGTCCTGCTGTGGTGACATACTGTCCTGCTGTAGTGACATACTGCCATGCTGTGATGACATACTGCCCTGCTGTGGTGACATACTGTCCTGATGTGGTTACATACTGTCCTGCTGTGGTGACATACTGTCCTGCTGTGGTGACATACTGTCCTGCTGTGGTGATCTACTGTCCTGCTGTCGTGAAATAATGTCCTGCTGTGGTCACACACTGTCCTGCTGTGGTGACATACTGCCCTGCTGTGGTGACATACTGTCCTGCTGGGGTGACATACTGTCCTGCTGCTGTGACACACTGTCCTGCTGTGGTGACATACTGTCCTGCTGTGGTGACGTGCTGTCTTGCTGTGGTGACATACTGTCCTGCTGTGGTGGCATACTGTCCTGCTGTGACACACTGTCCTGCTGTGGTGACATACTGTCCTGCTGTGGTGACGTGCTGTCTTGCTGTGGAGACATACTGCCCTGCTGTGGTGACATACTGTCCTGCTGTGGTGACATACTGTCCTGCTGTGATGACATACTGTCCTGCTGTAGTGACATACTCTCCTGCTGTGGTGACATACTGTCCTGCTGTGGTGACATACTGTCCTGCTGTGGTGACACACTGTCCTGCTGTGGTGACATACTGTCCTGTTGTTGTGACATACTGTCCTGCTGTGGTGACATACTGTCCTGCTGTGGTAACATGCTGTCCTGCTGTGGTGACATACTGTCCTGCTGTGGTGACATACTGTCCTGCTGTGGTGACATACTGTCCTGCTGTGGTGACATACTGTCCTTCTGTGGTGACATACTGTCCTGCTGTGACACACTGTCCTGCTGTGGTGACATACTGTCCTGCTGTGGTGACATACTGTCCTGATGTGGTGACATACTGTCCTGCTGTGGTGACATACTGTCCTGCTGTGGTGACATACTGTCCTGATGTGGTGACATACTGTCCTGCTGTGATAACATGCTGTCCTGCTGTGGTGACATACTGTCCTGCTGTGGTGACATACTGTCCTGCTGTGGTGCAATACTGTCCTGCTGTGGTAACATACTGCCCTGCTGTGGTGACATACTGTCCTGCTGTGGTAACATACTGTCCTGCTGTGGTGACATACTGTCCTGCTGTGGGGACATACTGTCCTGCTGTGGTGACATACTGTCCTGCTGTGGTGACATACTGTCCTGCTGTGGGGACATACTGTCCTGCTGTGGTAACATACTGCCCTGCTGTGGTGACACACTGTCCTGCTGTGATAACATACTGTCCTGCTGTGGTGACATACTGTCCTGCTGTGGGGACATACTGTCCTGCTGTGGTAACATACTGCCCTGCTGTGGTGACATACTGTCCTGCTGTGGTAACATACTGTCCTGCTGTGGTGACATACTGTCCTGTGCTGTGGTAACATACTGTCCTGCTGTGGTGACATACTGTCCTGCTGTAGTGACATATTGTTCTGCTGTGGTGAAATACTGCCCTGCTGTGGTGACATACTGTCCTGCTGTAGTGACATACTGTCCTGCTGTGGTGACATACTGTCCTGCTGTGGTGGCATACTGTCCTGATGTGACACACTGTCCTGCTGTGGTGACATACTGTCCTGCTGTAGTGACGTGCTGTCTTGCTGTGGAGACATACTGTCCTGCTGTGGTGACATACTGTCCTGCTGTGGTGACATACTGTCCTGCTGTGGTGACATACTGTCCTGCTGTGGTGACATACTGTCCTGCTGTGATGACATACTGTCCTGCTGTAGTGACATACTCTCCTGCTGTGGTGACATACTGTCCTGCTGGGGTGACATGCTGTCCTGCTGTTGTGACATACTGTCCTGCTGTGGTGACATACTGTCCTGCTGTGGTGACATATTGTCCTGCTGAGGTGAAATACTGTCCTGCTGTGGTGACATACTGCCCTGCTGTGGTGACATACTGTCCTGCTGTGGTGACATACTGTCCTGATGTGGTGACATACTGTCCTGCTGTGGTAACATACTGTCCTGCTGTAGTGACATACTGTCATGCTGTAGTGACATACTGTCCTGCTGTGGTGAAATACTGTCCTGCTGTAGTGACATACTGTCCTGCTGTGGTGACATACTGTCCTGCTGTGGTGACATACTGTCCTGCTGTGGTGACATACTGTCCTGCTGTGGTAACATACTGTCCTGCTGTGGTGACATACTGCCCTGCTGTGGTGACATATTATCCTGCTGTGGTGACATACTATCCTGATGTGGGGACATACTGTCCTGCTGTGGTGAAATACTGTCCTGCAGTGGTAACATACTGTCCTGCTGTGGTGACATACTGTCCTGCTGTGGTGACATACTGTCCTGCTGTGGTGACATACTGTCCTGCTGTGGTGACATACTGTCCTGCTGTGGGGACATACTGTCCTGCTGTGGTAACATACTGCCCTGCTGTGGTGACATACTGTCCTGCTGTGGTAACATACTGTCCTGCTGTGGTGACATACTGTCCTGCTGTGTGGACATACTGTCCTGCTGTGGTGACATACTGTCCTGCTGTGGTGACATACTGTCCTGCTGTGGGGACATACTGTCCTGCTGTGGTAACATACTGCCCTGCTGTGGTGACATACTGTCCTGCTGTGATAACATACTGTCCTGCTGTGGTGACATACTGTCCTGCTGTGGGGACATACTGTCCTGCTGTGGTAACATACTGCCCTGCTGTGGTGACATACTGTCCTGCTGTGGTAACATACTGTCCTGCTGTGGTGACATACTGTCCTGTGCTGTGGTAATATACTGTCCTGCTGTGGTGACATACTGTCCTGCTGTAGTAACATATTGTTCTGCTGTGGTGAAATACTGCCCTGCTGTGGTGACATACTGTCCTGCTGTAGTGACATACTGTCCTGCTGTGGTGACATACTGTCCTGCTGTGGTGACATACTGTCCTGATGTGACACACTGTCCTGCTGTGGTGACATACTGTCCTGCTGTAGTGACGTGCTGTCTTGCTGTGGAGACATACTGTACTGCTGTGGTGACATACTGTCCTGCTGTGGTGACATACTGTCCTGCTGTGGTGACATACTGTCCTGCTGTGATGACATACTGTCCTGCTGTAGTGTCATACTCTCTTGTTGTGGTGACATACTGTCCTGCTGTGGTGACATACTGTCCTGCTGTGGTGACATACTGTCCTGCTGTGGTGACATACTGTCCTGCTGTGGTGACAAACTGTCCTGCTGTGGTAACATACTGTCCTGCTGTGGTGACATACTGTCCTGCTGTGGTGACATACTGTCCTGATGTGGTGACATACTGTCCTGCTGTGGTGACATACTGTCCTGATGTGGTGACACACTGTCCTGCTGTGGTGAAATACTGTCCAGCTGTGGTGAAATACTGTCCTGCTGTGGTGACTTACTGTCCTGATGTGGTGACATACTGTCCTACTTTGGTGACATACTGTCCTGCTGTGACACACTGTCCTGCTGTGGTGACATACTGTCCTGCTGTGGTGACATACTGTCCTGCTGTGGTGACATACTGTCCTGCTGTGGTGACATACTGTCCTGCTGTGACACACTGTCCTGCTGTGGTGATATACTGTCCTGCTGTGGTGCAATACTGTCCTGCTGTGGTGACATACTGTCCTGCTGTGGTGCAATACTGTCCTGCTGTGGTGACATACTGTCCTGTTGTGGTGACATACTGTCCTGATGTGGTGACACACTGTCCTGCTGTGGTGACATACTGTCCTGCTGTGGTGACATACTGTCCTGCTGTGGTGCAATACTGTCCTGCTGTGGTAACATGCTGTCCTGCTGTGGTGACATACTCTGCTGCTGTGGTGACATACTGTCCTGCTGTAGTTACATACTGTCCTGCTGTGGTGACATACTGGCCTGCTGTGATGACATACTGCCCTGATGTGGTGACATACTGCCCTGCTGTGGTGACATACTGTCCTGCTGTGGTGACATGCTGTCCTGCTGTGGTGACATACTGTCCTGTTGTGGTGACATACTGTCCTGCTGTGATGAAATACTGTCCTGCTGTGATAACATGCTGTCCTGCTGTGGTGACATACTGTCCTGCTGTGGTGACATACTGTCCTGCTGTAGTGACATACTGCCATGCTGTGATGACATACTGTCCTGCTGTGGTGACATACTATCCTGCTGTGGTGACATACTGTCCTGCTGTGGTGAAATAATGTCCTGCTGTGGTTACACACTGTCCTGCTGTGGTGACATACTGTCCTGCTGTGGTGACATACTGTCCTGCTGGGGTGACATACTGTCCTGCTGGGGTGACATACTGTCCTGCTGCTGTGACACACTGTCCTGCTGTGGTGACATACTGTCCGGCTGTGGTGACGTGCTGTCTTGCTGTGGTGACATACTGTCCTGCTGTGACACACTGTCCTGCTGTGGTGACACACTCTCCTGCTGTGGTGACGTGCTGTCTTGCTGTGGAGACATACTGTCCTGCTGTGGTGACAGACTGTCCTGCTGTGGTGACATACTGTCCTGCTGTGGTGACATACTGTCCTGCTGTGATAGCATACTGTCCTGCTGTAGTGCCATACTCTCCTGCTGTGGTGACATACTGTCCTGCTGTGGTGACATGCTGTCCTGCTGTGGTGACATACTGTCCTGCTGTGGTGACATACTGTCCTGCTGTGGTGACATACTGTCCTGCTGTGGCACACTGTCCTGCTGTGTTGACATACTGTCCTGCTGTGGTAACATACTGGCCTGCTGTGGTGACATACTGTCATGCTGTGGTGACATACTGTCCTGCTGTGACACACTGTCCTGCTGTGGTGACATACTGTCCTGCTGTGGTGACATACTGTCCTGCTGTGGTGACATACTGTCCTGCTGTGGTGACATACTGTCCTGCTGTGGTGACATACTGTCCTGCTGTGGTGACATACTGTCCTGATGTGGTGACATACTGTCCTGCTGTGGTGACATACTGTCCTGCTGTGGTGACACACTGTCCTGCTGTGGTGAAATACTGTCCAGCTGTGGTGAAATACTGTCCTGCTGTGGTGAAATACTGCCCTGATGTGGTGACATACTGTCCTACTGTGGTGACATACTGTCCTGCTGTGACACACTGTCCTGCTGTGGTGACATACTTTCCTGCTGTGGTGACATACTGTCCTGCTGTGGTGACATACTGTCCTGCTGTGGTGACATACTGTCCTGCTGTGACACACTGTTCTGCTGTTGTGACATACTGTCCTGCTGTGGTGATATACTGTCCTGCTGTGGTGCAATACTGTCCTGCTGTGGTGACATACTGTCCTGCTGTGGTGCAATACTGTCCTGCTGTGGTGACATACTGTCCTGCTGTGGTGACATACTGTCCTGCTGTGGTGACATACTGTCCTGCTGTGGTGACATACTGTCCTGATGTGGTGACACACTGTCCTGCTGTGGTGAAATACTGTCCAGCTGTGGTGAAATACTGTCCTGCTGTGGTGACTTACTGTCCTGATGTGGTGACATACTGTCCTACTTTGGTGACATACTGTCCTGCTGTGACACACTGTCCTGCTGTGGTGACATACTGTCCTGCTGTGGTGACATACTGTCCTGCTGTGGTGACATACTGTCCTGCTGTGGTGACATACTGTCCTGCTGTGACACACTGTCCTGCTGTGGTGATATACTGTCCTGCTGTGGTGCAATACTGTCCTGCTGTGGTGACATACTGTCCTGCTGTGGTGCAATACTGTCCTGCTGTGGTGACATACTGTCCTGCTGTGGTGACATACTGTCCTGATGTGGTGACACACTGTCCTGCTGTGGTGACATACTGTCCTGCTGTGGTGACATACTGTCCTGCTGTGGTGCAATACTGTCCTGCTGTGGTAACATGCTGTCCTGCTGTGGTGACATACTCTGCTGCTGTGGTGACATACTGTCCTGCTGTAGTTACATACTGTCCTGCTGTGGTGACATACTGTCCTGCTGTGGTGACATACTGCCCTGATGTGGTGACATACTGCCCTGCTGTGGTGACATACTGTCCTGCTGTGGTGACATACTGTCCTGCTGTGGTGACATACTGTCCTGTTGTGGTGACATACTGTCCTGCTGTGATGAAATACTGTCCTGCTGTGATAACATGCTGTCCTGCTGTGGTGACATACTGTCCTGCTGTGGTGACATACTGTCCTGCTGTAGTGACATACTGCCATGCTGTGATGACATACTGTCCTGCTGTGGTGACATACTATCCTGCTGTGGTGACATACTGTCCTGCTGTGGTGAAATAATGTCCTGCTGTGGTTACACACTGTCCTGCTGTGGTGACATACTGTCCTGCTGTGGTGACATACTGTCCTGCTGGGGTGACATACTGTCCTGCTGGGGTGACATACTGTCCTGCTGCTGTGACACACTGTCCTGCTGTGGTGACATACTGTCCGGCTGTGGTGACGTGCTGTCTTGCTGTGGTGACATACTGTCCTGCTGTGACACACTGTCCTGCTGTGGTGACACACTCTCCTGCTGTGGTGACGTGCTGTCTTGCTGTGGAGACATACTGTCCTGCTGTGGTGACAGACTGTCCTGCTGTGGTGACATACTGTCCTGCTGTGGTGACATACTGTCCTGCTGTGATAGCATACTGTCCTGCTGTAGTGCCATACTCTCCTGCTGTGGTGACATACTGTCCTGCTGTGGTGACATGCTGTCCTGCTGTGGTGACATACTGTCCTGCTGTGGTGACATACTGTCCTGCTGTGGTGACATACTGTCCTGCTGTGGCACACTGTCCTGCTGTGTTGACATACTGTCCTGCTGTGGTAACATACTGGCCTGCTGTGGTGACATACTGTCATGCTGTGGTGACATACTGTCCTGCTGTGACACACTGTCCTGCTGTGGTGACATACTGTCCTGCTGTGGTGACATACTGTCCTGCTGTGGTGACATACTGTCCTGCTGTGGTGACATACTGTCCTGCTGTGGTGACATACTGTCCTGCTGTGGTGACATACTGTCCTGATGTGGTGACATACTGTCCTGCTGTGGTGACATACTGTCCTGCTGTGGTGACACACTGTCCTGCTGTGGTGAAATACTGTCCAGCTGTGGTGAAATACTGTCCTGCTGTGGTGAAATACTGCCCTGATGTGGTGACATACTGTCCTACTGTGGTGACATACTGTCCTGCTGTGACACACTGTCCTGCTGTGGTGACATACTTTCCTGCTGTGGTGACATACTGTCCTGCTGTGGTGACATACTGTCCTGCTGTGGTGACATACTGTCCTGCTGTGACACACTGTCCTGCTGTTGTGACATACTGTCCTGCTGTGGTGATATACTGTCCTGCTGTGGTGCAATACTGTCCTGCTGTGGTGACATACTGTCCTGCTGTGGTGCAATACTGTCCTGCTGTTGTGACATACTGTCCTGCTGTGGTGACATACTGTCCTGCTGTGGTGACATACTGTCCTGCTGTGGTGACATACTGTCCTGCTGTGGTGACACTGTCCTGCTGTGGTAACATACTGTCCTGCTGTGGTGACATACTGTCCTGCTGTGGTGACATACTGTCCTGCTGTGGTGACATGCTGTCCTGCTGTGGTGACATACTGTCCTGCTGTGGTGACATACTGTCCTGATGTGGTGACACACTGTCCTGCTGTGGTGACATACTGTCCTGTTGTGGTGACATACTGTCCTGCTGTGGTGCAATACTGTCCTGCTGTGGTAACATGCTGTCCTGCTGTGGTGACATACTCTGCTGCTGTGGTGACATACTGTCCTGCTGTATTTACATACTGTCCTGCTGTTGTGACATACTGTCCTGCTGTGGTGACATACTGCCCTGATGTGGTGACATACTGCCCTGCTGTGGTGACATACTGTCCTGCTGTGGTGACATACTGTCCTGCTGTGGTGACATACTGTCCTGCTGTGGTGAAATACTGTCCTGCTGTGATAACATGCTGTTCTGCTGTGGTGACATACTGTCCTGCTGTGGTGACATACTGTCCTGCTGTAGTGACATACTGCCATGCTGTGATGACATACTGCCCTGCTGTGGTGACATACTGTCCTGATGTGGTTACATACTGTCCTGCTGTGGTGACATACTGTCCTGCTGTGGTGACATACTGTCCTGCTGTGGTGATCTACTGTCCTGCTGTCGTGAAATAATGTCCTGCTGTGGTCACACACTGTCCTGCTGTGGTGACATACTGCCCTGCTGTGGTGACATACTGTCCTGCTGGGGTGACATACTGTCCTGCTGCTGTGACACACTGTCCTGCTGTGGTGACATACTGTCCTGCTGTGGTGACGTGCTGTCTTGCTGTGGTGACATACTGTCCTGCTGTGGTGGCATACTGTCCTGCTGTGACACACTGTCCTGCTGTGGTGACATACTGTCCTGCTGTGGTGACGTGCTGTCTTGCTGTGGAGACATACTGCCCTGCTGTGGTGACATACTGTCCTGCTGTGGTGACATACTGTCCTGCTGTGATGACATACTGTCCTGCTGTAGTGACATACTCTCCTGCTGTGGTGACATACTGTCCTGCTGTGGTGACATACTGTCCTGATGTGGTGACACACTGTCCTGCTGTGGTGACATACTGTCCTGTTGTTGTGACATACTGTCCTGCTGTGGTGACATACTGTCCTGCTGTGGTAACATGCTGTCCTGCTGTGGTGACATACTGTCCTGCTGTGGTGACATACTGTCCTGTTGTGGTGACATACTGTCCTGCTGTGGTGACATACTGTCCTTCTGTGGTGACATACTGTCCTGCTGTGACACACTGTCCTGCTGTGGTGACATACTGTCCTGCTGTGGTGACATACTGTCCTGATGTGGTGACATACTGTCCTGCTGTGGTGACATACTGTCCTGCTGTGGTGACATACTGTCCTGATGTGGTGACATACTGTCCTGCTGTGATAACATGCTGTCCTGCTGTGGTGACATACTGTCCTGCTGTGGTGCAATACTGTCCTGCTGTGGTAACATACTGCCCTGCTGTGGTGACATACTGTCCTGCTGTGGTAACATACTGTCCTGCTGTGGTGACATACTGTCCTGCTGTGGGGACATACTGTCCTGCGGTGGTGACATACTGTCCTGCTGTGGTGACATACTGTCCTGCTGTGGGGACATACTGTCCTGCTGTGGTAACATACTGCCCTGCTGTGGTGACACACTGTCCTGCTGTGATAACATACTGTCCTGCTGTGGTGACATACTGTCCTGCTGTGGGGACATACTGTCCTGCTGTGGTAACATACTGCCCTGCTGTGGTGACATACTGTCCTGCTGTGGTAACATACTGTCCTGCTGTGGTGACATACTGTCCTGTGCTGTGGTAACATACTGTCCTGCTGTGGTGACATACTGTCCTGCTGTAGTGACATATTGTTCTGCTGTGGTGAAATACTGCCCTGCTGTGGTGACATACTGTCCTGCTGTAGTGACATACTGTCCTGCTGTGGTGACATACTGTCCTGCTGTGGTGGCATACTGTCCTGATGTGACACACTGTCCTGCTGTGGTGACATACTGTCCTGCTGTAGTGACGTGCTGTCTTGCTGTGGAGACATACTGTCCTGCTGTGGTGACATACTGTCCTGCTGTGGTGACATACTGTCCTGCTGTGGTGACATACTGTCCTGCTGTGGTGACATACTGTCCTGCTGTGATGACATACTGTCCTGCTGTAGTGACATACTCTCCTGCTGTGGTGACATACTGTCCTGCTGGGGTGACATGCTGTCCTGCTGTTGTGACATACTGTCCTGCTGTGGTGACATACTGTCCTGCTGTGGTGACATATTGTCCTGCTGAGGTGAAATACTGTCCTGCTGTGGTGACATACTGCCCTGCTGTGGTGACATACTGTCCTGCTGTGGTGACATACTGTCCTGATGTGGTGACATACTGTCCTGCTGTGGTAACATACTGTCCTGCTGTAGTGACATACTGTCATGCTGTAGTGACATACTGTCCTGCTGTGGTGAAATACTGTCCTGCTGTAGTGACATACTGTCCTGCTGTGGTGACATACTGTCCTGCTGTGGTGACATACTGTCCTGCTGTGGTGACATACTGTCCTGCTGTGATGACATACTGTCCTGCTGTAGTGACATACTCTCCTGCTGTGGTGACATACTGTCCTGCTGGGGTGACATGCTGTCCTGCTGTTGTGACATACTGTCCTGCTGTGGTGACATACTGTCCTGCTGTGGTGACATATTGTCCTGCTGAGGTGAAATACTGTCCTGCTGTGGTGACATACTGCCCTGCTGTGGTGACATACTGTCCTGCTGTGGTGACATACTGTCCTGATGTGGTGACATACTGTCCTGCTGTGGTAACATACTGTCCTGCTGTAGTGACATACTGTCATGCTGTAGTGACATACTGTCCTGCTGTGGTGAAATACTGTCCTGCTGTAGTGACATACTGTCCTGCTGTGGTGACATACTGTCCTGCTGTGGTGACATACTGTCCTGCTGTGGTGACATACTGTCCTGCTGTGGTAACATACTGTCCTGCTGTGGTGACATACTGCCCTGCTGTGGTGACATATTATCCTGCTGTGGTGACATACTATCCTGATGTGGGGACATACTGTCCTGCTGTGGTGAAATACTGTCCTGCTGTGGTAACATACTGTCCTGCTGTGGTGACATACTGTCCTGCTGTGGTGACATACTGTCCTGCTGTGGTGACATACTGTCCTGCTGTGGTGACATACTGTCCTGCTGTGGGGACATACTGTCCTGCTGTGGTAACATACTGCCCTGCTGTGGTGACATACTGTCCTGCTGTGGTAACATACTGTCCTGCTGTGGTGACATACTGTCCTGCTGTGTGGACATACTGTCCTGCTGTGGTGACATACTGTCCTGCTGTGGTGACATACTGTCCTGCTGTGGGGACATACTGTCCTGCTGTGGTAACATACTGCCCTGCTGTGGTGACATACTGTCCTGCTGTGATAACATACTGTCCTGCTGTGGTGACATACTGTCCTGCTGTGGGGACATACTGTCCTGCTGTGGTAACATACTGCCCTGCTGTGGTGACATACTGTCCTGCTGTGGTAACATACTGTCCTGCTGTGGTGACATACTGTCCTGTGCTGTGGTAATATACTGTCCTGCTGTGGTGACATACTGTCCTGCTGTAGTAACATATTGTTCTGCTGTGGTGAAATACTGCCCTGCTGTGGTGACATACTGTCCTGCTGTAGTGACATACTGTCCTGCTGTGGTGACATACTGTCCTGCTGTGGTGACATACTGTCCTGATGTGACACACTGTCCTGCTGTGGTGACATACTGTCCTGCTGTAGTGACGTGCTGTCTTGCTGTGGAGACATACTGTACTGCTGTGGTGACATACTGTCCTGCTGTGGTGACATACTGTCCTGCTGTGGTGACATACTGTCCTGCTGTGATGACATACTGTCCTGCTGTAGTGTCATACTCTCTTGTTGTGGTGACATACTGTCCTGCTGTGGTGACATACTGTCCTGCTGTGGTGACATACTGTCCTGCTGTGGTGACATACTGTCCTGCTGTGGTGACAAACTGTCCTGCTGTGGTAACATACTGTCCTGCTGTGGTGACATACTGTCCTGCTGTGGTGACATACTGTCCTGATGTGGTGACATACTGTCCTGCTGTGGTGACATACTGTCCTGATGTGGTGACACACTGTCCTGCTGTGGTGAAATACTGTCCAGCTGTGGTGAAATACTGTCCTGCTGTGGTGACTTACTGTCCTGATGTGGTGACATACTGTCCTACTTTGGTGACATACTGTCCTGCTGTGGTGACATACTGTCCTGCTGTGGTGACATACTGTCCTGCTGTGGTGACATACTGTCCTGCTGTGGTGACATACTGTCCTGCTGTGACACACTGTCCTGCTGTGGTGATATACTGTCCTGCTGTGGTGCAATACTGTCCTGCTGTGGTGACATACTGTCCTGCTGTGGTGCAATACTGTCCTGCTGTGGTGACATACTGTCCTGTTGTGGTGACATACTGTCCTGATGTGGTGACACACTGTCCTGCTGTGGTGACATACTGTCCTGCTGTGGTGACATACTGTCCTGCTGTGGTGCAATACTGTCCTTCTGTGGTAACATGCTGTCCTGCTGTGGTGACATACTCTGCTGCTGTGGTGACATACTGTCCTGCTGTAGTTACATACTGTCCTGCTGTGGTGACATACTGGCCTGCTGTGATGACATACTGCCCTGATGTGGTGACATACTGCCCTGCTGTGGTGACATACTGTCCTGCTGTGGTGACATACTGTCCTGCTGTGGTGACATACTGTCCTGTTGTGGTGACATACTGTCCTGCTGTGATGAAATACTGTCCTGCTGTGATAACATGCTGTCCTGCTGTGGTGACATACTGTCCTGCTGTGGTGACATACTGTCCTGCTGTAGTGACATACTGCCATGCTGTGATGACATACTGTCCTGCTGTGGTGACATACTATCCTGCTGTGGTGACATACTGTCCTGCTGTGGTGAAATAATGTCCTGCTGTGGTTACACACTGTCCTGCTGTGGTGACATACTGTCCTGCTGTGGTGACATACTGTCCTGCTGGGGTGACATACTGTCCTGCTGGGGTGACATACTGTCCTGCTGCTGTGACACACTGTCCTGCTGTGGTGACATACTGTCCGGCTGTGGTGACGTGCTGTCTTGCTGTGGTGACATACTGTCCTGCTGTGACACACTGTCCTGCTGTGGTGACACACTCTCCTGCTGTGGTGACGTGCTGTCTTGCTGTGGAGACATACTGTCCTGCTGTGGTGACAGACTGTCCTGCTGTGGTGACATACTGTCCTGCTGTGGTGACATACTGTCCTGCTGTGATAGCATACTGTCCTGCTGTAGTGCCATACTCTCCTGCTGTGGTGACATACTGTCCTGCTGTGGTGACATGCTGTCCTGCTGTGGTGACATACTGTCCTGCTGTGGTGACATACTGTCCTGCTGTGGTGACATACTGTCCTGCTGTGGCACACTGTCCTGCTGTGTTGACATACTGTCCTGCTGTGGTAACATACTGGCCTGCTGTGGTGACATACTGTCATGCTGTGGTGACATACTGTCCTGCTGTGACATACTGTCCTGCTGTGGTGACATACTGTCCTGCTGTGGTGACATACTGTCCTGCTGTGGTGACATACTGTCCTGCTGTGGTGACATACTGTCCTGCTGTGGTGACATACTGTCCTGCTGTGGTGACATACTGTCCTGATGTGGTGACATACTGTCCTGCTGTGGTGACATACTGTCCTGCTGTGGTGACACACTGTCCTGCTGTGGTGAAATACTGTCCAGCTGTGGTGAAATACTGTCCTGCTGTGGTGAAATACTGCCCTGATGTGGTGACATACTGTCCTACTGTGGTGACATACTGTCCTGCTGTGACACACTGTCCTGCTGTGGTGACATACTTTCCTGCTGTGGTGACATACTGTCCTGCTGTGGTGACATACTGTCCTGCTGTGGTGACATACTGTCCTGCTGTGACACACTGTTCTGCTGTTGTGACATACTGTCCTGCTGTGGTGATATACTGTCCTGCTGTGGTGCAATACTGTCCTGCTGTGGTGACATACTGTCCTGCTGTGGTGCAATACTGTCCTGCTGTGGTGACATACTGTCCTGCTGTGGTGACATACTGTCCTGCTGTGGTGACATACTGTCCTGCTGTGGTGACATACTGTCCTGATGTGGTGACACACTGTCCTGCTGTGGTGAAATACTGTCCAGCTGTGGTGAAATACTGTCCTGCTGTGGTGACTTACTGTCCTGATGTGGTGACATACTGTCCTACTTTGGTGACATACTGTCCTGCTGTGACACACTGTCCTGCTGTGGTGACATACTGTCCTGCTGTGGTGACATACTGTCCTGCTGTGGTGACATACTGTCCTGCTGTGGTGACATACTGTCCTGCTGTGACACACTGTCCTGCTGTGGTGATATACTGTCCTGCTGTGGTGCAATACTGTCCTGCTGTGGTGACATACTGTCCTGCTGTGGTGCAATACTGTCCTGCTGTGGTGACATACTGTCCTGCTGTGGTGACATACTGTCCTGATGTGGTGACACACTGTCCTGCTGTGGTGACATACTGTCCTGCTGTGGTGACATACTGTCCTGCTGTGGTGCAATACTGTCCTGCTGTGGTAACATGCTGTCCTGCTGTGGTGACATACTCTGCTGCTGTGGTGACATACTGTCCTGCTGTAGTTACATACTGTCCTGCTGTGGTGACATACTGTCCTGCTGTGGTGACATACTGCCCTGATGTGGTGACATACTGCCCTGCTGTGGTGACATACTGTCCTGCTGTGGTGACATACTGTCCTGCTGTGGTGACATACTGTCCTGTTGTGGTGACATACTGTCCTGCTGTGATGAAATACTGTCCTGCTGTGATAACATGCTGTCCTGCTGTGGTGACATACTGTCCTGCTGTGGTGACATACTGTCCTGCTGTAGTGACATACTGCCATGCTGTGATGACATACTGTCCTGCTGTGGTGACATACTATCCTGCTGTGGTGACATACTGTCCTGCTGTGGTGAAATAATGTCCTGCTGTGGTTACACACTGTCCTGCTGTGGTGACATACTGTCCTGCTGTGGTGACATACTGTCCTGCTGGGGTGACATACTGTCCTGCTGGGGTGACATACTGTCCTGCTGCTGTGACACACTGTCCTGCTGTGGTGACATACTGTCCGGCTGTGGTGACGTGCTGTCTTGCTGTGGTGACATACTGTCCTGCTGTGACACACTGTCCTGCTGTGGTGACACACTCTCCTGCTGTGGTGACGTGCTGTCTTGCTGTGGAGACATACTGTCCTGCTGTGGTGACAGACTGTCCTGCTGTGGTGACATACTGTCCTGCTGTGGTGACATACTGTCCTGCTGTGATAGCATACTGTCCTGCTGTAGTGCCATACTCTCCTGCTGTGGTGACATACTGTCCTGCTGTGGTGACATGCTGTCCTGCTGTGGTGACATACTGTCCTGCTGTGGTGACATACTGTCCTGCTGTGGTGACATACTGTCCTGCTGTGGCACACTGTCCTGCTGTGTTGACATACTGTCCTGCTGTGGTAACATACTGGCCTGCTGTGGTGACATACTGTCATGCTGTGGTGACATACTGTCCTGCTGTGACACACTGTCCTGCTGTGGTGACATACTGTCCTGCTGTGGTGACATACTGTCCTGCTGTGGTGACATACTGTCCTGCTGTGGTGACATACTGTCCTGCTGTGGTGACATACTGTCCTGCTGTGGTGACATACTGTCCTGATGTGGTGACATACTGTCCTGCTGTGGTGACATACTGTCCTGCTGTGGTGACACACTGTCCTGCTGTGGTGAAATACTGTCCAGCTGTGGTGAAATACTGTCCTGCTGTGGTGAAATACTGCCCTGATGTGGTGACATACTGTCCTACTGTGGTGACATACTGTCCTGCTGTGACACACTGTCCTGCTGTGGTGACATACTTTCCTGCTGTGGTGACATACTGTCCTGCTGTGGTGACATACTGTCCTGCTGTGGTGACATACTGTCCTGCTGTGACACACTGTCCTGCTGTTGTGACATACTGTCCTGCTGTGGTGATATACTGTCCTGCTGTGGTGCAATACTGTCCTGCTGTGGTGACATACTGTCCTGCTGTGGTGCAATACTGTCCTGCTGTTGTGACATACTGTCCTGCTGTGGTGACATACTGTCCTGCTGTGGTGACATACTGTCCTGCTGTGGTGACATACTGTCCTGCTGTGGTGACACTGTCCTGCTGTGGTAACATACTGTCCTGCTGTGGTGACATACTGTCCTGCTGTGGTGACATACTGTCCTGCTGTGGTGACATGCTGTCCTGCTGTGGTGACATACTGTCCTGCTGTGGTGACATACTGTCCTGATGTGGTGACACACTGTCCTGCTGTGGTGACATACTGTCCTGTTGTGGTGACATACTGTCCTGCTGTGGTGCAATACTGTCCTGCTGTGGTAACATGCTGTCCTGCTGTGGTGACATACTCTGCTGCTGTGGTGACATACTGTCCTGCTGTATTTACATACTGTCCTGCTGTTGTGACATACTGTCCTGCTGTGGTGACATACTGCCCTGATGTGGTGACATACTGCCCTGCTGTGGTGACATACTGTCCTGCTGTGGTGACATACTGTCCTGCTGTGGTGACATACTGTCCTGCTGTGGTGAAATACTGTCCTGCTGTGATAACATGCTGTTCTGCTGTGGTGACATACTGTCCTGCTGTGGTGACATACTGTCCTGCTGTAGTGACATACTGCCATGCTGTGATGACATACTGCCCTGCTGTGGTGACATACTGTCCTGATGTGGTTACATACTGTCCTGCTGTGGTGACATACTGTCCTGCTGTGGTGACATACTGTCCTGCTGTGGTGATCTACTGTCCTGCTGTCGTGAAATAATGTCCTGCTGTGGTCACACACTGTCCTGCTGTGGTGACATACTGCCCTGCTGTGGTGACATACTGTCCTGCTGGGGTGACATACTGTCCTGCTGCTGTGACACACTGTCCTGCTGTGGTGACATACTGTCCTGCTGTGGTGACGTGCTGTCTTGCTGTGGTGACATACTGTCCTGCTGTGGTGGCATACTGTCCTGCTGTGACACACTGTCCTGCTGTGGTGACATACTGTCCTGCTGTGGTGACGTGCTGTCTTGCTGTGGAGACATACTGCCCTGCTGTGGTGACATACTGTCCTGCTGTGGTGACATACTGTCCTGCTGTGATGACATACTGTCCTGCTGTAGTGACATACTCTCCTGCTGTGGTGACATACTGTCCTGCTGTGGTGACATACTGTCCTGATGTGGTGACACACTGTCCTGCTGTGGTGACATACTGTCCTGTTGTTGTGACATACTGTCCTGCTGTGGTGACATACTGTCCTGCTGTGGTAACATGCTGTCCTGCTGTGGTGACATACTGTCCTGCTGTGGTGACATACTGTCCTGTTGTGGTGACATACTGTCCTGCTGTGGTGACATACTGTCCTTCTGTGGTGACATACTGTCCTGCTGTGACACACTGTCCTGCTGTGGTGACATACTGTCCTGCTGTGGTGACATACTGTCCTGATGTGGTGACATACTGTCCTGCTGTGGTGACATACTGTCCTGCTGTGGTGACATACTGTCCTGATGTGGTGACATACTGTCCTGCTGTGATAACATGCTGTCCTGCTGTGGTGACATACTGTCCTGCTGTGGTGCAATACTGTCCTGCTGTGGTAACATACTGCCCTGCTGTGGTGACATACTGTCCTGCTGTGGTAACATACTGTCCTGCTGTGGTGACATACTGTCCTGCTGTGGGGACATACTGTCCTGCGGTGGTGACATACTGTCCTGCTGTGGTGACATACTGTCCTGCTGTGGGGACATACTGTCCTGCTGTGGTAACATACTGCCCTGCTGTGGTGACACACTGTCCTGCTGTGATAACATACTGTCCTGCTGTGGTGACATACTGTCCTGCTGTGGGGACATACTGTCCTGCTGTGGTAACATACTGCCCTGCTGTGGTGACATACTGTCCTGCTGTGGTAACATACTGTCCTGCTGTGGTGACATACTGTCCTGTGCTGTGGTAACATACTGTCCTGCTGTGGTGACATACTGTCCTGCTGTAGTGACATATTGTTCTGCTGTGGTGAAATACTGCCCTGCTGTGGTGACATACTGTCCTGCTGTAGTGACATACTGTCCTGCTGTGGTGACATACTGTCCTGCTGTGGTGGCATACTGTCCTGATGTGACACACTGTCCTGCTGTGGTGACATACTGTCCTGCTGTAGTGACGTGCTGTCTTGCTGTGGAGACATACTGTCCTGCTGTGGTGACATACTGTCCTGCTGTGGTGACATACTGTCCTGCTGTGGTGACATACTGTCCTGCTGTGGTGACATACTGTCCTGCTGTGATGACATACTGTCCTGCTGTAGTGACATACTCTCCTGCTGTGGTGACATACTGTCCTGCTGGGGTGACATGCTGTCCTGCTGTTGTGACATACTGTCCTGCTGTGGTGACATACTGTCCTGCTGTGGTGACATATTGTCCTGCTGAGGTGAAATACTGTCCTGCTGTGGTGACATACTGCCCTGCTGTGGTGACATACTGTCCTGCTGTGGTGACATACTGTCCTGATGTGGTGACATACTGTCCTGCTGTGGTAACATACTGTCCTGCTGTAGTGACATACTGTCATGCTGTAGTGACAAACTGTCCTGCTGTGGTGAAATACTGTCCTGCTGTAGTGACATACTGTCCTGCTGTGGTGACATACTGTCCTGCTGTGGTGACATACTGTCCTGCTGTGGTGACATACTGTCCTGCTGTGGTAACATACTGTCCTGCTGTGGTGACATACTGCCCTGCTGTGGTGACATACTATCCTGCTGTGGTGACATACTATCCTGATGTGGGGACATACTGTCCTGCTGTGGTGAAATACTGTCCTGCTGTGGTAACATACTGTCCTGCTGTGGTGACATACTGTCCTGCTGTGGTGACATACTGTCCTGCTGTGGTGACATACTGTCCTGCTGTGGTGACATACTGTCCTGCTGTGGGGACATACTGTCCTGCTGTGGTAACATACTGCCCTGCTGTGGTGACATACTGTCCTGCTGTGGTAACATACTGTCCTGCTGTGGTGACATACTGTCCTGCTGTGTGGACATACTGTCCTGCTGTGGTGACATACTGTCCTGCTGTGGTGACATACTGTCCTGCTGTGGGGACATACTGTCCTGCTGTGGTAAAATACTGCCCTGCTGTGGTGACATACTGTCCTGCTGTGATAACATACTGTCCTGCTGTGGTGACATACTGTCCTGCTGTGGGGACATACTGTCCTGCTGTGGTAACATACTGCCCTGCTGTGGTGACATACTGTCCTGCTGTGGTAACATACTGTCCTGCTGTGGTGACATACTGTCCTGTGCTGTGGTAATATACTGTCCTGCTGTGGTGACATACTGTCCTGCTGTAGTGACATATTGTTCTGCTGTGGTGAAATACTGCCCTGCTGTGGTGACATACTGTCCTGCTGTAGTGACATACTGTCCTGCTGTGGTGACATACTGTCCTGCTGTGGTGACATACTGTCCTGATGTGACACACTGTCCTGCTGTGGTGACATACTGTCCTGCTGTAGTGACGTGCTGTCTTGCTGTGGAGACATACTGTACTGCTGTGGTGACATACTGTCCTGCTGTGGTGACATACTGTCCTGCTGTGGTGACATACTGTCCTGCTGTGATGACATACTGTCCTGCTGTAGTGTCATACTCTCTTGTTGTGGTGACATACTGTCCTGCTGTGGTGACATACTGTCCTGCTGTGGTGACATACTGTCCTGCTGTGGTGACATACTGTCCTGCTGTGGTGACAAACTGTCCTGCTGTGGTAACATACTGTCCTGCTGTGGTGACATACTGTCCTGCTGTGGTGACATACTGTCCTGCTGTGGTGACATACTGTCCTGATGTGGTGACATACTGTCCTGCTGTGGTGACATACTGTCCTGATGTGGTGACACACTGTCCTGCTGTGGTGAAATACTGTCCAGCTGTGGTGAAATACTGTCCTGCTGTGGTGACTTACTGTCCTGATGTGGTGACATACTGTCCTACTTTGGTGACATACTGTCCTGCTGTGACACACTGTCCTGCTGTGGTGACATACTGTCCTGCTGTGGTGACATACTGTCCTGCTGTGGTGACATACTGTCCTGCTGTGGTGACATACTGTCCTGCTGTGACACACTGTCCTGCTGTGGTGATATACTGTCCTGCTGTGGTGTAATACTGTCCTGCTGTGGTGACATACTGTCCTGCTGTGGTGCAATACTGTCCTGCTGTGGTGACATACTGTCCTGCTGTGGTGACATACTGTCCTGATGTGGTGACACACTGTCCTGCTGTGGTGACATACTGTCCTGCTGTGGTGACATACTGTCCTGCTGTGGTGCAATACTGTCCTGCTGTGGTAACATGCTGTCCTGCTGTGGTGACATACTCTGCTGCTGTGGTGACATACTGTCCTGCTGTAGTTACATACTGTCCTGCTGTGGTGACATACTGTCCTGCTGTGATGACATACTGCCCTGATGTGGTGACATACTGCCCTGCTGTGGTGACATACTGTCCTGCTGTGGTGACATACTGTCCTGCTGTGGTGACATACTGTCCTGTTGTGGTGACATACTGTCCTGCTGTGATGAAATACTGTCCTGCTGTGATAACATGCTGTCCTGCTGTGGTGACATACTGTCCTGCTGTGGTGACATACTGTCCTGCTGTAGTGACATACTGCCATGCTGTGATGACATACTGTCCTGCTGTGGTGACATACTATCCTGCTGTGGTGACATACTGTCCTGCTGTGGTGAAATAATGTCCTGCTGTGGTTACACACTGTCCTGCTGTGGTGACATACTGTCCTGCTGTGGTGACATACTGTCCTGCTGGGGTGACATACTGTCCTGCTGGGGTGACATACTGTCCTGCTGCTGTGACACACTGTCCTGCTGTGGTGACATACTGTCCGGCTGTGGTGACGTGCTGTCTTGCTGTGGTGACATACTGTCCTGCTGTGACACACTGTCCTGCTGTGGTGACACACTCTCCTGCTGTGGTGACGTGCTGTCTTGCTGTGGAGACATACTGTCCTGCTGTGGTGACAGACTGTCCTGCTGTGGTGACATACTGTCCTGCTGTGGTGACATACTGTCCTGCTGTGATAGCATACTGTCCTGCTGTAGTGCCATACTCTCCTGCTGTGGTGACATACTGTCCTGCTGTGGTGACATGCTGTCCTGCTGTGGTGACATACTGTCCTGCTGTGGTGACATACTGTCCTGCTGTGGTGACATACTGTCCTGCTGTGGCACACTGTCCTGCTGTGTTGACATACTGTCCTGCTGTGGTAACATACTGGCCTGCTGTGGTGACATACTGTCATGCTGTGGTGACATACTGTCCTGCTGTGACACACTGTCCTGCTGTGGTGACATACTGTCCTGCTGTGGTGACATACTGTCCTGCTGTGGTGACATACTGTCCTGCTGTGGTGACATACTGTCCTGCTGTGGTGACATACTGTCCTGCTGTGGTGACATACTGTCCTGATGTGGTGACATACTGTCCTGCTGTGGTGACATACTGTCCTGCTGTGGTGACACACTGTCCTGCTGTGGTGAAATACTGTCCAGCTGTGGTGAAATACTGTCCTGCTGTGGTGAAATACTGCCCTGATGTGGTGACATACTGTCCTACTGTGGTGACATACTGTCCTGCTGTGACACACTGTCCTGCTGTGGTGACATACTTTCCTGCTGTGGTGACATACTGTCCTGCTGTGGTGACATACTGTCCTGCTGTGGTGACATACTGTCCTGCTGTGATACACTGTCCTGCTGTTGTGACATACTGTCCTGCTGTGGTGATATACTGTCCTGCTGTGGTGCAATACTGTCCTGCTGTGGTGACATACTGTCCTGCTGTGGTGCAATACTGTCCTGCTGTGGTGACATACTGTCCTGCTGTGGTGACATACTGTCCTGCTGTGGTGACATACTGTCCTGCTGTGGTGACATACTGTCCTGCTGTGGTGACACTGTCCTGCTGTGGTGACATACTGTCCTGCTGTGGTGACATACTGTCCTGCTGTGGTGACATACTGTCCTGCTGTGGTGACATGCTGTCCTGCTGTGGTGACATACTGTCCTGCTGTGGTGACATACTGTCCTGATGTGGTGACACACTGTCCTGCTGTGGTGACATACTGTCCTGTTGTGGTGACATACTGTCCTGCTGTGGTGCAATACTGTCCTGCTGTGGTAACATGCTGTCCTGCTGTGGTGACATACTCTGCTGCTGTGGTGACATACTGTCCTGCTGTATTTACATACTGTCCTGCTGTTGTGACATACTGTCCTGCTGTGGTGACATACTGCCCTGATGTGGTGACATACTGCCCTGCTGTGGTGACATACTGTCCTGCTGTGGTGACATACTGTCCTGCTGTGGTGACATACTGTCCTGCTGTGGTGAAATACTGTCCTGCTGTGATAACATGCTGTTCTGCTGTGGTGACATACTGTCCTGCTGTGGTGACATACTGTCCTGCTGTAGTGACATACTGCCATGCTGTGATGACATACTGCCCTGCTGTGGTGACATACTGTCCTGATGTGGTTACATACTGTCCTGCTGTGGTGACATACTGTCCTGCTGTGGTGACATACTGTCCTGCTGTGGTGATCTACTGTCCTGCTGTCGTGAAATAATGTCCTGCTGTGGTCACACACTGTCCTGCTGTGGTGACATACTGCCCTGCTGTGGTGACATACTGTCCTGCTGGGGTGACATACTGTCCTGCTGCTGTGACACACTGTCCTGCTGTGGTGACATACTGTCCTGCTGTGGTGACGTGCTGTCTTGCTGTGGTGACATACTGTCCTGCTGTGGTGGCATACTGTCCTGCTGTGACACACTGTCCTGCTGTGGTGACATACTGTCCTGCTGTGGTGACGTGCTGTCTTGCTGTGGAGACATACTGCCCTGCTGTGGTGACATACTGTCCTGCTGTGGTGACATACTGTCCTGCTGTGATGACATACTGTCCTGCTGTAGTGACATACTCTCCTGCTGTGGTGACATACTGTCCTGCTGTGGTGACATACTGTCCTGCTGTGGTGACACACTGTCCTGCTGTGGTGACATACTGTCCTGTTGTTGTGACATACTGTCCTGCTGTGGTGACATACTGTCCTGCTGTGGTAACATGCTGTCCTGCTGTGGTGACATACTGTCCTGCTGTGGTGACATACTGTCCTGCTGTGGTGACATACTGTCCTGCTGTGGTGACATACTGTCCTTCTGTGGTGACATACTGTCCTGCTGTGACACACTGTCCTGCTGTGGTGACATACTGTCCTGCTGTGGTGACATACTGTCCTGATGTGGTGACATACTGTCCTGCTGTGGTGACATACTGTCCTGCTGTGGTGACATACTGTCCTGATGTGGTGGCATACTGTCCTGCTGTGATAACATGCTGTCCTGCTGTGGTGACATACTGTCCTGCTGTGGTGACATACTGTCCTGCTGTGGTGCAATACTGTCCTGCTGTGGTAACATACTGCCCTGCTGTGGTGACATACTGTCCTGCTGTGGTAACATACTGTCCTGCTGTGGTGACATACTGTCCTGCTGTGGGGACATACTGTCCTGCTGTGGTGACATACTGTCCTGCTGTGGTGACATACTGTCCTGCTGTGGGGACATACTGTCCTGCTGTGGTAACATACTGCCCTGCTGTGGTGACACACTGTCCTGCTGTGATAACATACTGTCCTGCTGTGGTGACATACTGTCCTGCTGTGGGGACACACTGTCCTGCTGTGGTAACATACTGCCCTGCTGTGGTGACATACTGTCCTGCTGTGGTAACATACTGTCCTGCTGTGGTGACATACTGTCCTGTGCTGTGGTAACATACTGTCCTGCTGTGGTGACATACTGTCCTGCTGTAGTGACATATTGTTCTGCTGTGGTGAAATACTGCCCTGCTGTGGTGACATACTGTCCTGCTGTAGTGACATACTGTCCTGCTGTGGTGACATACTGTCCTGCTGTGGTGACATACTGCCCTGCTGTGACACACTGTCCTGCTGTGGTGACATACTGTCCTGCTGTAGTGACGTGCTGTCTTGCTGTGGAGACATACTGTACTGCTGTGGTGACATACTGTCCTGCTGTGGTGACATACTGTCCTGCTGTGGTGACATACTGTCCTGCTGTGATGACATACTGTCCTGCTGTAGTGCCATACTCTCTTGTTGTGGTGACATACTGTCCTGCTGTAGTGACAAACTGTCCTGCTGTGGTGACATACTGTCCTGCTGTGGTGACATACTGTCCTGCTGTGGTGACATACTGTCCTGCTGTGGTGACATACTGTCCTGCTGTGGTAACATACTGTCCTGCTGTGGTGACATACTGTCCTGCTGTGGTGACATACTGTCCTGCTGTGGTGACATACTGTCCTGATGTGGTGACATACTGTCCTGCTGTGGTGACATACTGTCCTGATGTGGTGACACACTGTCCTGCTGTGGTGAAATACTGTCCAGCTGTGGTGAAATACTGTCCTGCTGTGGTGACATACTGTCCTGATGTGGTGACATACTGTCCTACTTTGGTGACATACTGTCCTGCTGTGACACACTGTCCTGCTGTGGTGACATACTGTCCTGCTGTGGTGACATACTGTCCTGCTGTGGTGACATACTGTCCTGCTGTGGTGACATACTGTCCTGCTGTGACACACTGTCCTGCTGTGGTGATATACTGTCCTGCTGTGGTGCAATACTGTCCTGCTGTGGTGACATACTGTCCTGCTGTGGTGCAATACTGTCCTGCTGTGGTGACATACTGTCCTGCTGTGGTGACATACTGTCCTGATGTGGTGACACACTGTCCTGCTGTGGTGACATACTGTCCTGCTGTGGTGACATACTGTCCTGCTGTGGTGCAATACTGTCCTGCTGTGGTAACATGCTGTCCTGCTGTGGTGACATACTCTGCTGCTGTGGTGACATACTGTCCTGCTGTAGTTACATACTGTCCTGCTGTGGTGACATACTGTCCTGCTGTGGTGACATACTGCCCTGATGTGGTGACATACTGCCCTGCTGTGGTGACATACTGTCCTGGTGTGGTGACATACTGTCCTGCTGTGGTGACATACTGTCCTGCTGTGATGAAATACTGTCTTGCTGTGATAACATGCTGTCCTGCTGTGGTGACATACTGTCCTGCTGTGGTGACATACTGTCCTGCTGTAGTGACATACTGCCATGCTGTGATGACATACTGTCCTGCTGTGGTGACATACTATCCTGATGTGGTTACATACTGTCCTGCTGTGGTGACATACTGTCCTGCTGTGGTGACATACTGTCCTGCTGTGGTGAAATAATGTCCTGCTGTGGTTACACACTGTCCTGCTGTGGTGACATACTGTCCTGCTGTGGTGACATACTGTCCTGCTGTGGTGACATACTGTCCTGCTGTGGTGCAATACTGTCCTGCTGTGGTAACATGCTGTCCTGCTGTGGTGACATACTCTGCTGCTGTGGTGACATACTGTCCTGCTGTAGTTACATACTGTCCTGCTGTGGTGACATACTGTCTTGCTGTGGTGACATACTGTCCTGCTGTGACACACTGTCCTGCTGTGGTGACATACTGTCCTGCTGTGGTGACGTGCTGTCTTGCTGTGGAGACATACTGTCCTGCTGTGGTGACATACTGTCCTGCTGTGGTGACATACTGTCCTGCTGTGGTGACATACTGTCCTGCTGTGATAGCATACTGTCCTGCTGTAGTGCCATACTCTCCTGCTGTGGTGACATACTGTCCTGCTGTGGTGACATGCTGTCCTGCTGTGGTGACATACTGTCCTGCTGTGGTGACATACTGTCCTGCTGTGGTGACATACTGTCCTGCTGTGACACACTGTCCTGCTGTGTTGACATACTGTCCTGCTGTGTTGACATACTGTCCTGCTGTGGTGACATACTGACCTGCTGTGGTGACATACTGTCATGCTGTGGTGACATACTGTCCTGCTGTGACACACTGTCCTGCTGTGGTGACATACTGTCCTGCTGTGGTGACATACTGTCCTGCTGTGGTGACATACTGTCCTGCTGTGGTGACATACTGTCCTGCTGTTGTGACATACTGTCCTGCTGTGGTGACATACTGTCCTGCTGTGGTGACATACTGTCCTGATGTGGTGACATACTGTCCTGCTGTGGTGACATACTGTCCTGCTGTGGTGACACACTGTCCTGCTGTGGTGAAATACTGTCCAGCTGTGGTGAAATACTGTCCTGCTGTGGTGAAATACTGTCCTGATGTGGTGACATACTGTCCTACTGTGGTGACATACTGCCCTGCTGTGACACACTGTCCTGCTGTGGTGACATACTTTCCTGCTGTGGTGACATACTGTCCTGCTGTGGTGACATACTGTCCTGCTGTGGTGACATACTGTCCTGCTGTGACACACTGTCCTGCTGTTGTGACATACTGTCCTGCTGTGGTGATATACTGTCCTGCTGTGGTGCAATACTGTCCTGCTGTGGTGACATACTGTCCTGCTGTGGTGCAATACTGTCCTGCTGTGGTGACATACTGTCCTGCTGTGGTGACATACTGTCCTGCTGTGGTGACATACTGTCCTGCTGTGGTGACATACTGTCCTGCTGTGGTGACATACTGTCCTGCTGTGGTAGCATACTGTCCTGCTGTGGTGACATGCTGGCCTGCTGTGGTGACATACTGTCCTGCTGTGGTGACATACTGTCCTGATGTGGTGACACACTGTCCTGCTGTGGTGACATACTGTCCTGTTGTGGTGACATACTGTCCTGCTGTGGTGCAATACTGTCCTGCTGTGGTAACATGCTGTCCTGCTGTGGTGACATACTCTGCTGCTGTGGTGACATACTGTCCTGCTGTAGTTACATACTGTCCTGCTGTGGTGACATACTGTCCTGCTGTGGTGACATACTGCCCTGATGTGGTGACATACTGCCCTGCTGTGGTGACATACTGTCCTGCTGTGGTGACATACTGTCCTGCTGTGGTGACATACTGTCCTGCTGTGGTGAAATACTGTCCTGCTGTGATAACATGCTGTCCTGCTGTGGTGACATACTGTCCTGCTGTGGTGACATACTGTCCTGCTGTAGTGACATACTGCCATGCTGTGATGACATACTGTCCTGCTGTGGTGACATACTGTCCTGATGTGGTTACATACTGTCCTGCTGTGGTGACATACTGTCCTGCTGTGGTGACATACTGTCCTGCTGTGGTGACATACTGTCCTGCTGTGGTGAAATAATGTCCTGCTGTGGTGACACACTGTCCTGCTGTGGTGACATACTGCCCTGCTGTGGTGACATACTGTCCTGCTGGGGTGACATACTGTCCTGCTACTGTGACACACTGTCCTGCTGTGGTGACATACTGTCCTGCTGTGGTGACGTGCTGTCTTGCTGTGGTGACATACTGTCCTGCTGTGGTGGCATACTGTCCTGCTGTGACACACTGTCTTGCTGTGGTGACATACTGTCCTGCTGTGGTGACGTGCTGTCTTGCTGTGGAGACATACTGCCCTGCTGTGGTGACATACTGTCCTGCTGTGGTGACATACTGTCCTGCTGTGATGACATACTGTCCTGCTGTAGTGACATACTCTCCTGCTGTGGTGACATACTGTCCTGCTGTGGTGACATGCTGTCCTGCTGTGGTGACATACTGTCCTGCTGTGGTGGACACTCTGTCCTGCTGTGGTGACATACTGTCCTGTTGTGGTGACATACTGTCTGCTGTGGTGACATACTGTCCTTGCTGTGGTAACATGCTGTCCTGCTGTGGTGACATAACTGTCCTGCTGTGGTGACATACTGTCCTGCTGTGGTGACATAACTGTCCTGCTGTGGTGACATACTGTCCTGCTGTGACACACTGTCCTGCTGTGGTGACATACTGTTCCTGCTGTGGTGACATACTGTCCTCCTGTGGTGACATACTGTCCTGCTGTGGTGACATTACTGTCCGCGTCTGTGGCCATACTGTCCTGCTGTGGTGAAATACTGTCCTGCTGTGATAACATGCTGGCCTGCTGTGGTGACATACTGTCCTGCTGTGCACTGCTGATCTCCAGTATGACCTCCACTGAACAGCAGATTGGTCGTGCTGGCGGCGAGTCTGTTTTACTACCGGCGCCCGTGTAGTGCGAGCTGTCATCAGCGCGGCCTGACGGGCACAGCAGGCCTCTCTCAGTCGTTCCAGCATCAGGAGCCCCCCACCTTCGCTCTCTCTCTGCTCTCTCTCTCGCTCTCTCGCTCTCTCGCTCTCTCGCTCTCTCGCTCTCTCGCTCTCTCGCTCTCGCATCTGCCTCTATCGCTCTCTCTCGCTCTCTCGCTCTCTCGCTCTCTCGCTTCTCTCGCTCTCTCGCTCTTCGCATCTCTCGCTCTCGCACTCTCAGCGCTCTCTCGCTCATCTCCGCTTCTATCGCTCTCTCGCTCTCGTCGCTCTCTCGCTCTCTTCGCCTCTCTCGCTTCTGCTCACTCGCTCTTCGCTCTCTTCTCGCTCTCTCGCTCTCTCGCTCTCTCGCTCTCCTCGCTCTCTCGCTCTCTCGCTCTCTCGCTCTCTCGCTCTCTGCCCTCTCGCTCTCTCGCCTCTATCGTCCTTCTCTCGTCTCTCGCTTTCGCTCTCTAGCTCTCTCGCTCTCTCGCTCTCTCGCTCTCTCGCTCTCATCGCTCTCTCGCTCTTCTATTCGTCTCAGCTCTCTCGCTCTTACGCTCTCTCGCTCTCCTCGCTCCTCATCAGCTCTCACGCTCTCTCGCATCTCGCTCTTCGCTCTCTCGCTCTCTCGTCTCTCGCTCTCTCGCTCTTCTGCTCTCTCGCTCTCTCGCTCTTCGCTCTCTTCGCTCTCTCGCTCTCTCGCTCTCTCGCTCTCTCGCATCTCTCGCTCTTCTCGCTCTCTCGCTCTATCGCTCTCTCGCTCTCTCGCTCATCTCGCTCTCTCGCTCTTCGCTCTCTTCGCTTTACGCTCTCTGCTCCTCTCGCTCTCTCGCTCTCTCGCTCTCTAGCTCTCTCGCTCGCTCTCTCGCTCTCTCGCTCTCTCGCTCTCATCGCTCTCCGCATCTCTCGCTCTCTGCTCTCTCGCTCTCTCGCTCTCTCGCTCTCTCGATCTCTCGCTCTCCTCGCACTCTCGCTCTCTCGATCTCTCTGCTCTACGCTCTATCGCTCTCTAGCATTCTCGCTCTTCGCTCTCTCCGCTCCTCGCTACGCTCCCCCTCCTCGCTCTCGCTCTCTCCTCTTCGCTCTCTCGCTCTCTCGCTCGTCACGCTCTCTCCGCTCTCTCGCTCTCTCGTGCTCTCGTCTGCTCGCATCGCTCTCTCGCTCTCTCGCTCTCTCGCTCTCTCGCCTCTCTCGCTCTCTCGCTCTCTCGCTCTCTCGCTCTCTCGCTCTCTCGCTCTCATCGCTCTATCCTCCTCGCTCTCTCGCTCTCTCGTCTCGCTCTCAGTCGCTCTCATCGCTCTCTCGCTCTCTCGCTCTCTCGCTCTCTCGCTCTCTCGCTCTCTCGCTCTCTCGTCACTCTCGCTCTCTCTCGCTCTCTCGCTCTCTCGCTCTACTCGCTCTCTGCGCTCTCTCGCTCTCTCGCTCTCTCGCTCTCTCGCTCTCTCGCTCTCTCGCTCTCGCTCTCTCGCTCTCTCGCTCTCGCTCTCTCGCTCTCTCGCTCTCTCGCTCTCCTCTCTCGCTCTCTCGCTCTCCACTCTCGCTCTCCCTCTCTCTCTCTCCTCTCCT